>CM033473.1:273567921-273697921 GCA_019447015.1 Hymenochirus boettgeri | reverse complement strand
GTTTCACCTTTACTATCCCAGTAGACTAGTGCGGCTGTGTCAGGACATGGTTTTCCACACCTTTACTATCCAATAGAACTAGTGTCCTGTGCAGGACATGGTTTCACCTTTACTATCCCAGTATACTAGTTCGCTGTGTCAGGACATGGTTTCACCTTTACTATCCCAGTAGACTAGTGCGCTGTTCGTCACAGGACATGGTTTCACCTTTACTATCCCCGTAGACTAGTGCGCTGTGTCAGGACATGGTTTCCCTTTACTATCCCAGTAGACACTAGTGCGCTGTGTGCAGGACATGGTTTCCTCTTTACTATCCCAGTAGACTAGTGCGACTGTGTCAGGACATGGTTTCCCCTTTACTATCCCAGTCACGCTAGTGCGCTGTGTCAGGACATGGTTTCCTCTCCCCTTTACTATCCCAGTAGACTAGTGCCTGTGTCAGGACAATGGTTTCACCTTTACTATCCCAGTAGACTAGTGCGCTGTGTCAGGACATGGTTTCCCTTTACTATCCCAGTAGACTAGTGCGCTGTTCAGGACATGTTTCCCCCTTTACTATCCCAGTAGACTAGTGCGCTGTGTCAGACATGGTTTCCCCTTTACTATCCCAGTAGACTAGTGCGCTGTGTCAGGACATGTTTCCCCTTTACTATCCCAGTAGACTATGCGCTGTGTCGGACATGGTTTTCCCCTTTACTATCCAGTAGACTAGTGTGCCTGTGTCAGGACATGGTTTCCCTTTACTATCCCAGTAGACTAGTGCGTTGTGTTCGGGACATGGTTCCACCTTTACTATTCCCAGTAGACTATGCGCTGTGTCAGGACATGGTTTCATCCTTTACTATCCACGTAGACTAGTGCGCTGTGTCAGGACATGGTTTTCACCTTTACTATCCCCGTAGACTAGTGTGCTGTGTCAGGACACTGGTTTCATCCTTTACTATCCCAGTAGACTAGTGTGCCTGTGTCAGGACATGGTTTCACCTTTACTATCCCATACTGTGTGTGTGTCAGACTGGTTTCCTTTACTATCCCAGTAGACTAGTGCGCTGTGTCAGGACATGGTTTTCTCCTTTACTATCCCAGTAACTAGTCGCTGTGTCAGAGACATGTTTTCACCTTTACTATCCCAGTAAGACTAGTGCGCTGTGTCAGGACATGGTTTCACCTTTACTATCCCAGTAGACTAGTGCGCTGTTCAGCATGGTTTCCCCTTTACTATCCCAGTAGACTAGTGCGCTGTGTCAGGACATGGTTTCCCTTTTACTATCCCAGTAGACTAGTGCGCTGTGTAAGGACATGGTTTCCCCTTTACTATCCCAGTAGACTAGTGCACTGTGTCAGGACAGGTTTTCCCCTTTACTATCCCATTAGACTAGTGGCTGTGTCAGGACATGGTTTCCCCTTTACTATACCAGTAGACTAGTGCACTGTGTTAGGACATTGGTTTCCCCTTTACTATCCCAGTAGACTAGTGCGCTGTGTCAGGACATGGTTTTCTCCTTTACTATCCCATAGACTAGTGCTGTGTCAGGACATGTGTTTCTCCTTTACTATCCCAGTAGACTAGTGCGCTGTGGTCAGAACATGGGTTCCCTCCTTTACTATCCCAGTAGACTAGTGCACTGTGTCAGGACATGGTTTCCCCTTACTATCCCGTAGCTAAGTGCGCTGTGTCAGGACATGGTTTTCTCCTTTACTATCCCATTAGACTAGTGCGCTGTGCAGATGGTTTTCCCCTTTAACTATACAATGACTTGTGCTTGTCAGAACATGGTTTCCCTTTACTATCCCAGTAGACTAGTGCGCTGTGTCAGGAACTGGTTTCCCCTTTACTATCCCATAGACTAGTGTGCTTTTTTAGGACATGGTTTTTTTCCCCTTTACTATCCCAGTAGACTAGTGTGCTGTGTCAGGACATGGTTTCCCTTTACTATCCCCAGTAGACTAGTGGCTGTGTCAGGACATGGTTTCCCCTTTACTATCCCAGTAGACTAGTCGCTGTGTCAGGACATGTTTCCCCTTTACTATCCCAGTAGACTAGTGGCTGTGTCAGGACATGGTTTCCTCTTTACTATCCCAGTTGAATAGTGCTCTGTGTCAGGACATGGTTTCACCTTTACTATCCCAGTAGACTAGTGCACTGTGGCAGACATGGTTTCCTCCCCATTTGCGCTGTGGCAATCGCAAATGCAGAGCAGTGATTTACAGTGAGTGCAGAAGTTGAATCTCCTGCTCGGCCATGGCTCACTGGTGATTGGCTAGGGGCTGATGAGCTTCCCTCTGAGTATGGAGAGTTTGTTTCTCGCTCGTCCTTGGATCCCTTAACTCTGTGTATGATCCGGAAGGGGAGCTTTAACCAGGGGCATAACTACAGGGGTGCAGAGGGCAACTGCAGGGGGGGCTCAGAAGCAAAGGTGCCCCATCTTCCTATTTTTCCTATGATAGATATAGCCTTTCTCCCAGAAAACCACTGTGGATGTCATCAGTTATAATCAGTGCTTCGCTAATGTCATCAGTTATAATCTGGGCTTTTCTATGTCATCAGTTATAATCAGTGCTTAGCTAATGTCATAGATTATAATGAGTTTTGTAGCTTTATCAACCATATAATCAGTGCGTAGCTATTACATCATTTATAATCTGGGCTTTGTGTGCGCATAACTATACTTTTCCCCGTGATTCTGCAAAATTATCAGAGCACATTGATTGTGTTATCCTCGCAAAACATGATCGTAATGCGTGAGAAACTTGCTAGTGTGGCCTACCCCTTAAAAACTAAAAAAAAAATGCCATTAAAATGCCATTTTTCTGCTTTAGTTCTCCTTTAAAGGTGGCAGTCTAACTGATCATATATTCCTATATAAAATGAAGCTCCACGTATTTTACAGTAAGGGGATTAACACATTCATCATTTTACATTAAGAATCTTGACGCTTGATACCCTGCACTAATGAATATAAAGCCTGATGCCTTCTCTCTAACTATTAACATATGAATAACTCCTTTAATAAAATTACACCTATTAGCACCCATGTATTATTGCAGAATTTCCAGAAAACAGACTAACGACTGTGATTGCGTTGGAAGTTCAAAATGACATCACTAAACAGATCAACAGAACAAACTGTTTGTATCGTACCACAGCAGAAAATAGAAAAAACAAATCTGAACAATCAAGTGATTTGTGTGGTTGGGAACAGAAGGATAAAATGGTACAAAAGAAATAATGTGCTTGTGAAGCAGCGGAATGGAAACACAATCTTTTAAGATTTTGTCATGTACAGAGACGAACAGCTGCAAACCTTTTATGGAACTGTAAATTGTAATCACAGTTCTCTCCAGACTCTTGAGTACAAAAAAAAGAGTCAAATATCCAACTACATCTCCAGCTAATTTTATTCTGATAACTAGCCATTCCGAACGGGTTATATGTGTATTTGCAAATGCCAAGAAAAAAGGGATTTACTGGAATAAATTATGGGTCTGTTTATATTACTTCTTATTGAGTGTGTAAGTTCCGTGCAATTAGGTGCCATGCGATACAGGAATTGGAGACATTCAGTGTTTATTCCCACAGCTAATGTTATACTAGTGGTATCATTTGTTTAGTTTGTATTGAAGGACGTAGTTTAAATAGTGTGATCCAGGTGGTGTGCCTAGAGAAAGTATTACACAAAAAAACCAAACCCTTAAAGAGGAACTGTGGTCCAAAATGACTTTATCGATAGGAATTGCTCCCCTGAGAGTTTTTTGCAATTTATTTCCATTGTTTATTTTACATAGTTTTTGAAGATATTTACAGTTTTTGTGTGTGATTGGCAGCAGCATCACCAGGTCCCCTGCATTTCCTGCTTCCTGCTCTCTGAAACCTGTCAGTCAATCTGCCCTGTGTCTCCTCCCCTTTGCAGCCCCCCCCTGGTCCCTCCCACTCATGGACCCCATGGCCCTCCTCCATTTGCAGGCTCCCCTTGGCCCACTCCCTTACAGCCCCATGTGGCCCCGCCCACTCGTGGGTGCCTACCCACCCCTCACGGTGCTTAAGCCCCAACCGCTCACAGGTGCTGTGGCACTCTGACACCCCCCTACCCATGTCCCCCCCCACACAGCCAGAGAGAGAGGAGGACTTTCGTCTCTCCCTCACACACTGATGGAGTCTGAGGCTGTGCTCACTGTGCCACTATGCAGGAGAAGCCTTGGAATGTCTCATGTCAGTCTCCCACCCTTAACTTTCTGGTCAGTCATTTCTGTATATCTTGGCTGTGGAGGCACATAGAGAGGGGTTTGGTGGCTTGTTTTAAGGTCAGGAACCTGGCCTTTCATTTAAACTCAATTTGTTTGGAGACCACAGTTCCCCTTTAAGAATAAGGCTCGTCCAACGCTCGATGTGTGCAGTAGCAACGAACCCCGATGGCGATATACCGCCTGACAAACAGCCGTTTCAGCTGAGAATCGCGCGCGTGTATTCGTTCGGGTCGGGGGTCGTTCGTCGATCTGCCTGCGCACGTATGATTGTACGAACCTTAACATGGCAGATGAAAACTTAATTGGCTGTCACTCCTCAATAACATGATATTAGAGGTAGGATAATCAATCCTACCTCCGGCCCCAAGTACTTTTCATTTTTAAAACATACTTTTTACTGTGAAGTTGTCCTTTAATACATACTTTCGAAATGTATTTGAAACATTATAACAGCGCGCTGTGTTTATTTACGTAAAAAAATATGATTCACATTGGAAATTTGTTGATACCAGCCAGCTGATGCTGGCCATACACTGACCTGACGTCATTCAATGATCAATCGAAACTATCGTAATGTCCGGTGAGTCATTTTACCTCTGACGTTCCTGTAACATTCCCTGGCTGGTCATGGTTTGCTCATCTAGGCTATGGCTGTAATTGTTTGTTTGCAATGTATTCAGGCCTGGGCGCTTGACACAAGGCATATTAGGAATTGTCCCCTTGCAGATCTAGATGGCAGTTGCGTCTCTAGTCTTAGTTTGTAACTCACCCGGCAGACTGCCCTTATATCCACAATGCAGTTTCAGGACAGGTCTATCTTCCTGATGGCAGTAAACAGCTAAGTTTTGTCCTACAATAATAAATCTTCCACAAACCAAAGCAGAAATGATTTAAATGGGCTTCCTATATCTATATAAAGCTTAAACCCCTGTACAGAAGGCTATGGATGAGATGAAAGTACAAGGGAAATATATTTCATTATGTTCTCAGTATTAATCTCTGCCTTATTTAACCATGAGCGGCCTATATGACATCTTACATGACACTGAGGTTGCATTCTCACTGGAACGCATGGTTTCTCAATTCCTGAAATATATATTATACCAGTGTAACATTTTTCCTTCTTGAATATTACAATCGGATTTATGTAGGTTTGTGTTAAGAACAGTAGTAGAGACATAACTGGTTTCCAGTGCCCTATTCGCCTTATCTTCCTTCTTCATCCTCTTCTCTCCTTCATCATCTTTCTTCATCTTGTAACAAGTGATACTTTTCCGGTGCCTTGTTCCTCCAAGATGGCAGCACCTAGGATGTAAACAATATTTGCCTAAATGCCGGTCTGTGCCCGATTGTTGGATTACCTAGCCGCCTAGTCTCTGCTTTCCTGGGTGCGCTCTTTGTTCTTGTTTGGATTTCCTGGCTCCTTGACCCCTTTGCCTTGTTTACCGATCTTGCCGTCTGCCCGAGCCTTCGGCTTTACGTTTCTGGGCTTTGATACCTGCTGTCCTTGTATCGGTTCCTGAATCTTCATGTCTGCTACCTGCCCTAACCCCCGCCTGTTACAAGATTTTCATCATTCTTTCCCCTTTGGATTTGATGCTTTGGCGACTTCCACCCCAGTCCTGGCCTAACTGACCATTAAACAGGGACCAATCCTTACATTCCTTACATATTTCTTAGCCCCGACCGTTCACCAGTAGTGATTTTAAGTTTAAAAAACATGAAGGAAGGCACATGAAGAGTCTTCCATGCGGACAAGGTTGCTAAGAACGTTCTTAATAAAAGTTTAATTTTTTGGGCTTTATTTCCCCTTTAATATGCCCCAAAGTATCTCTCAATAGCTCTCACAAAAACCACCAGGGATATAATCATTGTACTTATTAAACCTTAAACAGAGGCGTGTACATGTATGGGGCCTTGGTCGTTGGTCATTTGTTGATCCGACAAAGGGAAAAGTTCAGGTTGTTCCATGACTATATAAAATCATGAGGCACAGGCTAATTTACATTAACACTGAGCATCTACACACAACGTATTGTCGTCGAACATCTGTAACAAGCCATTGTGCAATTTAACTTTTTATGACCAGGCTCCCGCAGGTCCAGTTAACTAGGAATCACTGGACCCCCCAGCAAATCTATGATGAACTCCTATCCATGCTTCATCATGCAGTTTCTGGAGGAGTGCTATATCTGTCATAGGAAAAATGGAAGACGGGCCCCCTTGGCTCCTGGACCCCTGCGGTTGCTCCCCTGCTCCCATGTTAGTAACACCCCTACTGCTGAAGGCGACAATTTATTCGGAACTCCCATCTGAAAACCTTTTATTACAAATACTCTGAGACTATTGATCCTATCCATGAAAAATCTATCCATCCCACCGCAGGTCAAATAAGGAATTGTTTATACATAAAAACACAATAAAATGGGATGAAGAAAGTGTTACTGCTATTAGAATTGCCAATGTGAAGAAGAGATGTTTTTAATCATTAATTACCACCTAAAGTTTTAAGTTTATGGTAAAACACTTTCCTGACCCATAACTGTTCAATTAAAATGACGTGTCACTTGTTTATTTAAATAATTCCTCCTCGAGATACAAAATCCTCCAACCTTGTAAAACAACAATGGTGCAGAGATGTGGGGAGATAATGATGTGAACCTATCTTAGCACACGCTCTGTGCAATGTGTTTCTCATAGTCAAGAGTAACAGGGGCGTAACTGCACCCCCCCCCCCCGTGAGATTGATTGCCGGCCCCTGACCCAACCCCCTCAACGATCAGCTGTTTTTAAAACAGCTGATTGTGTGTATGATGGAAACATACGCACAATCAGCTGTTTTAAAAAGACTGGACCCGAACTTCCGTGTGGTTCCCGTCTTTTAAAGAGCTGATCATATGTTTTTTCTTCATACACACGATCAGCTGATGGCAGAGGTTGTGACGGGCCCTCTTACCATCCAGGCCCCCCGCCGGGGTGATGGGGCCGGTCGTTACACCACAGGTACCACTCATGTTTTTTTAAGGGATTTTTGTATCCCCTTCTGTCATTATAAGGATATTAGAAGTCACTGAGGAGTTCTGTGTCCATTTAAAGGTACAAGGACCCATTTGTGTAGCATCCCACAACCCTTCTTTCAAAATATTACTTATTTGCCTATTAAAACTTGACCCCTGTTTTCCGGCTTTAACTAAGGGCAATGACACCGCCTGAATATTTAACTTAGGAAACATATCAGAGCCATTACACTCAAATGCAGACAAGCCAATGTACTGAAACCAAGGTCTGCAGGGTCAGGTTACGTAACTGCGCGGCCCCCCTGCAAGATTGGAGGCTGACCCTTTACACACCCCTCCCCAGAGGATCCAATTGTGTTTTTAATCTATTTGTTCAATGCACCTATACCAGAGTTTTGACTGTGGCGACAAATCTGTCCTCCCAGGCTGCTTGGCCAGTTCCATGTGCAAAGCTGGGTACCTAGATATATACAAGGTGATTGCACTTATAAATGTGATGTATACAATGTCCCTGGACCGCTTAATGTTAATTTCACTCTCAGTGCTGCTCTCCTAGGCACAAAAGATCCAAAGTAGCTCATTGGTCAACTCATCTCTCCTGGTGAAGCACATAGAGCACGCATGAAGCAGGCCATACACGTAATAGGCAATCGACCACATCCTGATTTAATATTTAACACCGTAACTGTAATCTTGATTTTTCTTCATTGTCCCTGTAGGAATCGCTTGGTTTAATAAAATGTGTTACCCTCTAGCAAGGGTTTTTAATGGATCTACCGGAATTAAATTCATCAGGGAACTTGATGAGTTTTCTGATGGATGGAGGAAGGTGTCCATGGCCTTTTGGTTAATAGTTTACAGTAATATCTATACTGTCTGTATGATCTATGTATGGGCTTATATTTAATCTGAAATTCACTACAAAAAGAGCGCAAAGTTTTGCCCATGTTATGAATTTGCAGAGCCAATGAGAATTTATCTTTTTCTGGGTTACTGCACGTTAGATAACATTTGATTGGATGCATTAAGATTAACGCACGGGCAACCATTTGTACCTTTCATTGCATCAGCCCCTTGATGTCTTTTTTTTCTAGCCTTCTTGACTATCGAGATAAAGCCAGATAAGAGCTCAAACCACCACGATACGACCTACTGTAACGGTAGTACTAACACCAGACATCATGTCATATAATTTACGGTGATTTATAACCACAGGGATGGCTTGAACCCGAACCCAAGTTCGAACTAGTAAGTTTTCCGAACTTACGGCTGTATTTTAGATAATAATTGAATTTACAGGCCCTTCGCTAACCCTCGAATAAAGCGTTAGGTTTTTGGTAACTCTCGAATGTATCATTTTGTTTTCGTGAACCCTCCAATGTAGCGTAGTTTTTGGTAACCCCTCCATGTCAGCGTAGTTTTTTGTAACCCTCCAATGTAGCTTTGTTTCAGTAACCCTCGAATGTAGTGTTTTGGCAACCTTCGAATGCAGTGGTTCGATTTTCAGTAATCCCTCCAATGTGGCGTTCGTTTTCGGTAACCCCTCGAATGGTAGCTTTTGTTTTCGGTAATCCTCAAATGTAGTGTTTGGTAACCCTCGAATACAGTGGTCGATTTCAGTAACCCTCCCTCGAATGTAGCAGTTTCGTTAACCCTCAAATACGTGGTCGATTCATTCAGTAACCCTCGAATGTATTGTTCGGTAACCCTCGATACAGTGGTCGATTTCAGTAACCCTCGAATGTAGCGTTCGGTAACCCTCTGAATAGCAGTGGGTCGATTTCAGTAACCCTCGAATGTAGCTTCGGTAATCCTCGAAATAAGTGGTCGATTTCAGTAAACCCTCGAATGTAGCGTTCGGTAACCCTCGAATACAGTGGTCGATTTCAGTAACCCTGAATGTAGTGTTTGGTAACCCTCGAATACAGTGGTCGATTTCAGTAACCCTCGAATGTGAGCGTTTCGGTAATCCTCGAATACAGTGGTCGATTTTCAGTAACCCCAATGTAGTGTTTGGTAACCCTCGATACAGTGGTCGATTCAGTAACCCTCGAATGTACGTTCGTATCCTCGATACAGTGGTCCGATTTCATACCCTCGATGTAGCGTTGTATTCCTCGAATACAGTGGTCGATTTCAGTACCCTCGAATGTAGTGTAGGTAACCCTCGAATACAGTGGTCGATTTCAGTAACCCTCGAATGTACGTTCGGTAACCCTCGAATACAGTGGTCGATTTCAGTACCCTCGAATGTAGCGTTCGTAAACCCTCGATACAGTGGTCGCATTTCAGTAACCCTCGAATGTATCGTTCGGTAATCCTCCCGAATACAGTTGGTCGATTTCATTACCCTCGAATGTTAGTGTTTGGTAACCCTCGAATACAGTGGCGATTCAGTAACCCCCCCTCGATGTCGTTCGTTACCCTCGATACAGTGTCGACTTTCAGTAACCCTCGAATGTAGCGTTCGGTAACCTCGAATACAGTGGTCGATTTTCAGTAACCCTCGAATTAGCGTTCGGTATCCTCCTCGAATACAGTGGTCGATTTCAGTAACCCTCGAATGTAGCGTTCGGTAATCCCTCGAATCAGTGGGTCATTTCAGTAACCCTCGAATGTAGCGTTCGGTAATCCTCCAAATACAGTGTCGATTTCATACCCCTCCTGGTACTTCGTAATCCTCGAATACAGTGGTCGATTTCAGTAACCCTCGAATGTAGCGTTCGGTAATCCTCAAATACAAGTGGTGCGATTTCATTAACCCCTCGAATGTAGCGTTCGGTAATCCCTCGAATACAGTGGTCGATTTCAGTAACCCTCGAGTTAGCGTTCGGTATCCTCAAATCAGTGTCGATTTCCAGTAACCCTCGAATGTAGCGTTCGGTAACCCTCGAATACAGTGGTCGATTTCAGTAACCCTCGAATGTAGCGTTCGGTAATCCTCGAATACAGTTGTCGATTTCAGTAACCCTCGAATGTAGCGTTCGGTAATCCTCAAATACAGTGGTCGATTTCAGTAACCCTCGAATGTAGCGTTCGGTAATCCTCAAATACAGTGGTCGATTTCAGTAACCCTCGAATGTAGCGTTCGAACACCTCGAATACAGTTGTCGATTTTCAGTAAAACCCTCGAATGTAGCGTTCTGTAATCCTCGAATACGTGGTCGATTTCGTAAAACCCTCGAATGTAGCGTTCGGTAATCCTCAAATACAGTGGTCGATTCATTAACCCTCGAAATGTAGCGTTCGGTAATCCTCGAGAACAGTGGTTCGATTTTCAGTAACCCTCGAATTGTAGCGTCGGTATCCTCAATACAAGTTGGGTCGATTTCAGTAACCCTCGAATGTACGTTCGTAATCCTCTGAATACAGTTGGTCGATTTCCGTAACCCTCGAATGTATGTCGTATCTCACAAAGTGGTCGATAGTACCCATTACGAACCTGATACAGTGGTCCGATTTCAGTAACCCTCGGAATGTTCGCTTCGGTAACCTCGAATACATGGTCGTTTCAATAACCCTCGAATTAGCGTTCGGTAATCTCAAACAGTGTCGTTCAGTACCCCCTCGAAATGTCGTTCGGTAATCCTCAAATCAGTGGTCGATTTCAGTAACCCTCGAATGTAAGTCGTTCGGTAACCTCAATACAGTGTCGATTTCAGTACCCTCGAATGTAGCGTTCTGGTAACCCCCGAATACAGTGGTCCTATTTCAGTAACCCTCGAAGTAGCGTTGGTACATCCTCGAATACAGTGGGCGATTTCCAGTAACCCTCGAATGTAAGCGTTCGTATCCCGAATACAGTGGTCGATTTCAGTACACCCTCGAATGTAGCGTTCGGTAATCCTCACTACAGTGGTTCGATTTCAGTAACCCTCGATAGATTAGGTTCGTAACCCTCGAATACAGTTGGTCGATTTCAGTAACCCCGAATGTAGTGTTTGGTAACCCTCTATACATGTGGTCGATTTCGTAACCCCGAATATACTTGGTACATCCTCGAATACAGTGGTCGATTTCAGTAACCCGAATGTAAGCGTTCGACCCGACTAATTCGATTTTCAGAATCATATCTAACTCGTCAGTGGTCGATTTCAGTAACCGCTCGAATGTAAAGCGTGTAATCCCTCGAATACAGTGGTCGATTTTCAGTACCCCTGAATGTAGGGTTCGGTACCCTCAGATACAGTGGTCGATTTCCAGTAACCCTCGAATGTGCGTTTGGTACAATCCTCAAATACAGTGGCCTCCGCTTTCAGTAACCCTCGAACGTACGTTCGGTAATCCTCGAATACAGTGTCCGATTTCAGTAACCCTCGAATGTAGCGTCGGTATCCTCAATACAGTGGGTCGATTTCAGTAACCCTCGATGTATGCGTTCGGTAATCCTCTGAATACAGTGTCGATTTCAGTAACCCCGAATGTCGTTCGGTAATCCCTGAATACAGTGGTCGATTTCAGAACCCCTCGAATGTAGTGTTCGGTAATCCCTCGAATACAGGGTCGATTTCAACCTAGTATTAACCCTCGAATGTATTAGTAACGATGTATGCGTAATCCTCAATACAGTGGTCATTTCAGTAACCCTCGAATTTTTGTAGCGTCGGTAATCTCAAATACTTCGATTATACCCGATGTGCGTTCGGACTTGCTTGCTCAGTAAGACCCTCGAATGTAGCTTTGGTAACCCTCGAATACCAGTGGTCGATTTCAGTAACCCCGAATGTAGCGTTCGTAACCCTCGAAATCAGTGGTCGATTTCAGTAACCCTCGAATGTAGCTTCGGTAACCTCGAATACGTGGTCGCTTTCAGTAACCCTCGAAATGTAGCCGTTTCGGTAACCCTCGAATACAGTGGTCGATTTCAGTAAACCTCGAATGGTACGTTCGTAAACCCTCGAATACAGTGGTCGCTTTCAGTAATCCCTCGAATGTTAGTTTTGGTACCCTCGAATAAGTGGGTCGATTTCAGTAACCCTAGAATTAGCGTCGGTAACCCTCGAATAACAGTGGTTCGATTTCAGTAAAAAAAAGTAAATAAACGAAAACAAAAAAAAAAAACGAAAAATAAAAAATAAAAAAACAAAAAAAAACTTAAAACACAACAAAAAAAAAAAAAAATAAAAAAACACATACAAAACAAAAAAAACAAACAAAACTAAAACAAAACTACCACATAAAAAAAATAAAACACCACCCTCGAGAAGAATGTATGTTCGGTACCCTCGAATACAGTGTCGATTTCAGTAACCCTCGAATGTTAGCGTTCGGTAACCCTCGAATACAGTGGTCGATTGCAGTAACCTCGAATTAGTGTTTGGTACCCCTCTAAAACCCTCTCAATGACCGTCAAGTAAACGTGTGGCAAAATACCAATTTTATCCATCTGTGCAAGAACAAAATACCGCTGATTGTATTATATACATTACATTATATAAAGTCCCTTTCACGTTGGGTACAGACTGTATAAGAATATGGTATAAAAGGAATTTCCAAAATTCTCATTCTAATACTGAATTAAGACTTTTATTTCAATTCAATTAGCTTGGGAGTCATGAGTTTTTGCCTGGCATTTGTTAATCGCAACACATAACAGTAATTACATGTTTCATCCTTTGGATATAAAGTCCAGCCCATACAACCTTTTGTAACATTTTGTAAAGTAACTTTGATTAATTCATTTTACCATGCCAGCCTAATATGGTGCTATGGATAATAATTTATTCCATATTTAATTCATTATAATTCAAATCACTTTTAAAAAAACTCTGTGGTCAAGATACACGTGAACCCTTTGGAGCTCTATGTGCAAAATAGGCATCGTTCACACTACAAAAGCAAAACGAAAAAACAAATGTAGCTACAATACTCGCAACCCTGCAAGTGGCAAAAATTATAACAATAGAGGGACTTTTGTGATAGACGGGTAAAGGCAATGTTTGGTCGAAATGGAAGATCCCTCTTCTGCCCTCAGTGGTCTCCATTTGTGAGGCCTATGATGCCCCATCTCTTGCCCATGTGTACAGGGTATGTCATCAAAAAGTTGGTTTTATCTGATTTCCTGACGAAACGGAGGTCAGTAAATCTTACAGGAGAGGAGTAAGACAGTTTACCTGCGTACCCCTCCAGGCCGACTTCACTGACCAGTCTCCAATGCGTCCTCGCTCCCTCTCGCACTTTTTGCGCATGCGCGCACACGTGCAAAACTGGAGATGCGTCGAGGCGTCGTGGAATTCCGGCGCTGGATGGGTCCGCGGGGAACTGTCTACTCCTCTCCTGTAAGATTTACTGAAGAACGGGAGGTAAGATATAAATCGATAGAAACCAACTTGTTACTTGTACAAGATGTACATACCTATTGTTTGAAAACATTGAATTCGTTTGTTGATAAAGGGCATGGTCCACCCCCAAAACTATAATCCCCCCCCTACTGGCCCCACTCTGTAGTGGAATAAAAATCCTTACCTTTACATCCCAGCTTCCAAATGGTTCTCCAGTAATCCCCCTCCCCAGTTGCAAAGTCCCAACCAGGAGGATCGCAGAGGCAATGTGGACTCTGCCTCTTGTCTCCCCTCCAGGAGAACTTTTGGCATGTTTCACTTCAGTCCTCTCCCCTCCCTCTCTCCACCTGATTTGGTCCTCCCTCCCCTTAGTGTAAAATACTGTTAGTACGTGTAGGCTAGTGCCCCCACCACCGCTATAATGTTTATATCCAGTTCCTTCCCTCTATCCTCTGCCACTGTGAACTGCGGGCAGCCGCGTTTCATGATTGGCTCCTCTCAGCCAATCACAGAACGAGGCGGCCAGTCCCGCCCCCTGCTTGCAGTCTGGTGCAGCGAGGGCGGGATTGTGGTGGCGAAGGAATATAGAGGGAAGGGAATTTACTTCTCGGGTTAGTATCTGGATATAATATTATAGTGGTTTGTGGCTGGGAACAGC
This sequence comes from Hymenochirus boettgeri, assembly GCA_019447015.1. Classification (NCBI taxonomy): domain Eukaryota; kingdom Metazoa; phylum Chordata; class Amphibia; order Anura; family Pipidae; genus Hymenochirus; species Hymenochirus boettgeri. The sequence continues at coordinate 273,683,720 of CM033473.1, read as the reverse complement.
CCTACCACATACTAAAAGTTTTTTAAACAGGTGGACATGCCCTTTAATGTCTAATGTTCGTCTATTGTGAACTTCCATAGCAATTTACATTAATCATAACCTCAGAAAATACTATGAGCATTTAACTCCATCAACTTAAAAAAACCCGACTTTCTGATCGTAATTTACGATCGAATTAGATCTATGTCCGCATAAAAAGATCGGGAAAATGTAAAATTTTTTTGAATCCAGTCAACAGAAAAGTCGGATTGTATTTTGGATTTTACATAAAAAAACTTCAGCCGAATGTATGGTCACTTTACTGTCCTAATTTGTCTGTAACATTGTACTGTCCATATGTTCTGGTCCCATATTCTTCCTTTGCTTCCCGTTATTAACACCAGCCACATTATTTATTATTATGTTTATTATAATCCTAGATTGAATTGGGGGTGTTTTATTATAATCTTTTTTCACTTAGGCTACCTCCATTGACAGCCTACATCGATGTCCCTCTGCAATTTAAATTTTATTTAGAATGGTGGATGATCCTCACCTTAAATAAAACTACAATCCTAATAAGCCCTACGTAGGACTCAGTCAAACTAGAATAACTAGGAATCCCTTCGCATACTTCTGACTAAAACTCGGCCTCCTTCCTCCTCAGCGCCTTCTGCCTCCCTCGGCTCTCCTATATCCTACTCGAATACTGGTCCTCATCCTCTAGCCTCCTTCTGCCTACCTCGACAATCCTCCGCGCCTCCTCGGCCTCCTAGGCCTCCTACTCCTCGCCTCCTTCTCCCTCCTCGGCCTCCTCCTCCTCGCCTCCTTGGCCTCCGCCTCCTCGCCTCCTTCTGCCTCCCTCGAGCCTCCTCCTCTCGCCCCCTTCCTTTTTCGCCTCCCTCGCCTCCTCCTCCTCCGGCCTCAATCGGCCTCCCTCCTCGCCTCCTCCGGCTACCTCGTCCCTCCTCCCTCCTCCTCCGGCCTCATCGTCCCTCCTCCTCGCCTCCTTCTGCTCCCCTCGGCCTCCTCCTCGCCTCCTTCCTGCTCTCGGCCTCCTCCCTCGCCTCCTCCTCCTCCCTCGGCCTCCTCCTGCCTCCTCGGCCTCCTCGGCCCTTCTCCTCGACCTGCTTCGGACTCCTCGTACTCCTCCGCGCCTCATTCGGCTCCCTCGGCCTCCTCTGCCCGCCTTCGGCATCCCTCGCCTCCTCCTCGCCTCCTCCGGCCTCCCTCGCCTTTCTCCTCGCCTCCTTCGGCCTCCCTCTCCCTCCCCCTCTCCTCCCTTCGGCCTCCCGCCGCCTCCCCCTCGCCTCCTTCTGCCTTCCCTCGGCCTCCGCTCCCCTTTACTATCCCAGTAGACTAGTGCGCTGTGTCAGGACATGGTTTCCCCTTTACTATCCCAGTAGACTAGTGTGCTGTGTCAGGACATGGTTTCCCCTTTACTATCCCAGTTGAATAGTGCTCTGTGTCAGGACATGGTTTCACCTTTACTATCCCAGTAGACTAGTGCACTGTGGCAGGACATGGTTTCCCCATTTGCGCTGTGGCAATCGCAAATGCAGAGCAGTGATTTACAGTGAGTGCAGAAGTTTGAATCTCCTGCTCGGCTCAGGCTCACTGGTGATTGGCTAAGGGGCTGATGAGCTTCCCTCTGAGTATGGAGAGTTTGTTCTCGCTCTCCTTGGATCCCTTAACTCTGTGTATGATCCGGAAGGGGAGCTTAACCAGGGGCATAACTACAGGGGTGCAGAGGGAGCAACTGCAGGGGGGCTCAGAAGCCAAAGGTGCCCCATCTTCCTATTTTTCCTATGATAGATATAGCCTTCTCCCAGAAAACCACTGTGGATGTCATCAGTTATAATCAGTGCTTCGCTATGTCATCAGTTATAATCTGGGCTTTTCTATGTCATCAGTTATAATCAGTGCTTAGCTATGTCATAGATTATAATGAGTTTGTAGCTTTATCACCAGTAATAATCAGTGCGTAGCTATTACATCATTTATAATCTGGGCTTTGTGCGCATAACTATACTTTTCCCCGTGATTCTGCAAAAATTATCAGAGCACATTTGATTGTGTTATCCTCGCAAAACATGATCGTAAATGCGTGAGAAACTTGCTAGTGTGGCCTACCCCTTAAAAACTAAAAAAAAAATGCCATTAAAATGCCATTTTTCTGCTTTAGTTCTCCTTTAAAGGTGGCAGTCTAACTGATCATATATTCCTATATAAAATGAAGCTCCACGTATTTTACAGTAAGGGGATTAACACATTCATCATTTTACAATTAGAAATCTTGACGCTTGATACCTGCACTAATGGAATATAAAGCCTTGATGCCTTCTCTCTAATCTATTAACATATGAATAACTCCTTTAATAAAATTACACATATTAGCACCCCATGTATTTATTGCAGATTTTCCAGAAAAACAGACTAACGACTGTGATGCGTTGGAAGTTCAAAAATGACATCACTAAACAGATCAACAGAACAAACTGTTTGTATCGTACCACAGCAGAAAATAGAAAAAACAAATCTGAACAATCAAGTGATTTGTGTGGTTGGGAACAGAAGGATAAAATGGTACAAAAAGAAAATAATGTGCTTGTGAAGGCAGCGGAATGGAAACACAATCTTTTAAGATTTTTGTCATGTACAGGAACGAACAGCTGCAAACCTTTTATGGAACTGTAAAATTGTAATCACAGTTCTCTCCCAGACTCTTGAGTACAAAAAAAAAAGGTCAAATATCCAACTACATCTCCAGCTAAATTTATTCTGATAACTAGACATTCCGAAACGGGTTATATGTGTATTTGCAAATGCCAAGAAAAAAGGGATTTAACTGGAAATAAATTATGGGTCTGTTTATATTACTTCTTATTGAGTGTGTAGTGCCGTGCAATTAGGTGCCATGCGATACAGGAATTGGAGACATTCAGTGTTTATTCCCAAGCAGCTAATGTTATACTAGTGGTATCATTGTTAGTTTGTAGTTGAAGGGACAGTAGTTTAAATAGTGTGATCCAGGTGGGTGCCACTAGAGAAAAGTATTACACAAAAAACCAGAACCCTTAAAGAGGAACTGTGGTCCAAAAATGACTTTATCGATAGGAATTGCTCCCCTGAGAGTTTTTGCAATTTATTTCCATTGTTTATTTTACATAGTTTTGAAGATATTTACAGTTTTGTGTGTGATATGGCAGCAGCATCACCAGGTCCCCTGCATTTCCTGCTTCCTGCTCTGAAACCTGTCAGTCAATCTGCCCTGTGTCTCCTCCCCTTTGCAGCCCCCCTGGTCCCTCCCACTCATGGACCCCATGGTCCCTCCAGTTGCAGGCTCCCCTTGGCCCACTCCCTTACAGCCCCATGTGGCCCCGCCCACTCGTGGGTGCCTAACCCCACCCACTCACGGGTGCTTAAGCCCCAACCGCTCACAGGTGCTGTGGGCCACTCTGACACCCCCCTACCCATGTCCCCCCCCACACAGCAGAGAGGAGGAGGGACTTCCTGTCTCCCTCACACACTGAGGGAGTCTGAGGCTGTGCTCACTGGCGGCACTATGCAGGAGAAGCCTTAGGAATGTCTCATGTCAGTCTCCCACCCATTAACTTTCTGGTCAGTCATTTCTGTATATCTTGGGCTGTGGAGCACATAGAGAGGTGGTTGGTGGCTTGTTTTAAAGGTAGGAAACTGGCCTTTCATTTAAACTCAATTTGTTTGGAGACCACAGTTCCCCTTTAAGAATAAAGGCTCGTACACACGTCCGATGTGTGCAGTGAGCAACGAACCCCGATGGCGATATATCCGCCTGACAAACAGCCGTTTCAGCTGAGAATCGCGCGCGTGTATTCGTTCGGTCGGGGGTCGTTCGTCGATCTGCCTGGCGCACGTATGATTGTACGAACCTTAACATGGCAGATGAAAACTTAATTGGCTGTCACTCCTCAATAAAATGATATTAAGAGGTAGGAATAATCAATCCTACCTCCGTGCCCCAAGTACTTTTCATTTTTAAAAACATAACTTTTACTGTGAAGTTGTCCTTTAATACATACTTTCGAAAATGTATTTGAAACATTATAACAGCGCGCTGTGTTTATTTACGTAAAAAAATATGATTCACATTGGAAATTTGTTGATAGCCAGCTGATGCTGGCCATACACTGACCTGACGTCAATTCAATGATCAATCGAAACTATCGTAATGTCAGGTGCAGTCATTTTACCTGCTGACGTTCCTGTAACATTCCCTGGCTGGATCATGGTTTGCTATCTAGGCTATGGCTGTAATGTTGTTTGCAATGTATTCAGGCCTGGGCGCTTGACACAAAGGCATATTAGGATTGTCCCCTTGCAGATCTATATGGCAGTTGCGTCTCTAGTCTTAGTTTGTACTCACCCGGCAGACTGGCCCTTATATCCACAATGCAGTTTCAGGACAGGTCTATCTTCCTGATGGCAGGTAAACAGCTAAGTTTGTCCTACAATAATAAATCTTCCACAAAACCAAAGCAGAAATGATTTAAATGGGCTTCCTATATCTATATAAAGCTTAAACACCTGTTACAGAAAGGCTATGGATGAGATGAAAGTACAAGGGAAATATATTTCATTATGTTCTCAGTATTAATCTCTGCCTTATTTAACCATGCGGCCTATATTGAAATATTACATGACACTGAGGTTGCATTCTCAGCGGGGAACGCATGGTTCTCAATTCCTGGAAATATATATATATACCAGTGTAACATTTTTCTTCTTGAATATTACAATCGGATTTATGTAGGTTTGTGTTAAGAACAGTAGTAGAGAACATAACTGGTTTCCAGTGCCCTATTCGCCTTATCTTCCTTCTTCATCCTCTTCTCCTTCATCATCTTCTTCATCTTGTAACAAGTGATACTTTTCCGGTGCCTTGTTCCTCCAAGATGGCAGCACCTAGGATGTAAACAATATTTGCCTAAATGCCGGTCTGTGCCCGATTGTTGGATTACCTAGCCTAGTCTCTGCTTTCCTGGGTGCGCTCTTTGTTCTTGTTTGGATTTCCTGGCTCCTGACCCCTTTGGCCTTGTTTACGGATTCTTGCCGTCTGCCCTGAGCCTTCGGCTTACGATTTCTGGGCTTTGATACCTGCTGTCCTTGTATCTGTTCCTGAATCTTCATGTCTGCTACCTGCCCTAACCCCCGCCTGTTACAAGGATTTCATCATTCTTTCCCCTTTGGATTTGATGCTTTGGACTTCCACCCCAGTCCTGGCCTAAACTTGACCATTAAACAGGGACCAATCCTTACATTCCTTACATATTTCTTAGCCCCGACCGTTCACCAGTAGTGATTTTAAGTTTAAACATGAAGGAAGAGCACATGAGTAGAGTCTTCCATGCGGACAAGGTTGCTAAGAACGTTCTTAATAAAAGTTTAATTTTTGGGCTTTATTCCCCTTTAAATATGCCCCAAAGTATCTCTCAATAGCTCAGTACAAAAACCACCAGGGGATATAATCAATTGTACTTAGTTAAACCTTAAACAGAGGCGTGTACATGTATGGGGCCTTGGTCGTTGGTCATTTGTTGATCCGACAAAGGGAAATCTGTCATGTGTTCCATGACTATATAAAATCATGAGGCCACAGGCTAATTTACATTAACACTGAGCATCTACACACAAACGTATTGTCGTCTGAAACATCTGTAACAAGCCATTGTGCAATTTAACTTTTATGACCAGGCTCCCTGCAGGTCCAGTAACTAGGAATCACTGGACCCCCCAGCAAATCTATGATGAGACTCCTATCCATGCTTCATCATGCAGTTTTCTGGGAGGAGGCTATATCTGTCATAGGAAAAATAGGAAGACGGGCCCCCTTGGCTCCTGGACCCCTGCGGTTGCTCCCCCTGCTCCCATGGTAGTAACACCCCTACCTGCTGAAGGCGACAATTTAATTCGAACTTCCCATCTGAACCTTTTATTACAAAATACTCTGGAGACTATTGATCTATCCATGAAAATCTATCCATCCCACCGCAGGTCAAATAAAAGGATTGTTTATACATAAACACAATAAAATGGGATATGAAGAAAGTGTTACTGCAGATAGAATTGCCAATGTGAAGAAGAGATTTGTTTTATCATTAATTACCACCTAAAGTTGAAGTTTATGGTAAAACACTTTCCTGACCCATAAACTGTTCAATTAAAATGACGTGTCACTTGTTTATTTAAATAATTCCTCATCGAAGATACAAAATCCTCCAACACTTGTAGAAACAACATGGTGCAGAGATGTGGGGAGATAATGATGTGAACCTGATCTTAGCACAGCTCTGTGCAATGTGTTTCTCAATAGTCAAGAGTAACAGGGGCGTAACTGCACCCCCCCCCCCCCCCGCTTTTTTTCCGGCCCCCGACCCCACCCCCCCCCCCATCAGCTGTTTTTAAAACAGCTGATTGTGTGTATAATGGAAACATACGCACAATCAGCTGTTTAAAAGACTGGACCCGAACTTCCGGTGTGGTTCCCGTCTTTTAAAGAGCTGATCATATGTTTTCTTCATACACACGATCAGCTGATGGCAGAGGTTGTGACGGGCCCTCTTACCATCCAGGCCCCCCGCCGGGGTGATGGGGCCGGTCGTTACACCACAGGTACCACTCATGTTTTTTAAGGGATTTTTGTATCCCCTTCTGTCAATTATAAGGATATTAGAAGTCACTGAGGAGTTCTGTGTCCATTTAAAGGTACAAGGACCCAGTTGTGTAGCATCCCACAACCCTTCTTTCAAAATATTACTTATTTGCCTATTAAAACTTGACCCCTGTTTTCCTGCATTTAACTAAGGGCAATGACACCGCCTGAATAATTTAACTTAGGAAACATATCAGAGCACATTTACACTCAGAATGCAGACAAGCCAATGTACTGAAACCAAGGTCTGCAGGGTCAGGTACGTAACTGCAGGGCCCCCCTGCAAGATTGGAGGCCTGACCCCTTTACACACCCCTCCCCAGAGGATCCAAATTGTTTTTTAATCTATTTGTTCAATGCACCTATACCAGAGTTTTTGACTGTGGCGACAAATCTGTCCTCCCAGGCTGCTTGGCCAGTTCCATGTGCAAAGCTGGGTACCTAGATATATACAAGGTGATTGCACTTTATAAGATGTGATGTAATACAATGTCCCTGGACCGCTTAATGTTAATTTCACTCTCAGTGCTGCTCTCCTTAGCACAAAAGATACAAAGTAGCTCATTGGTCAACTCATCTCTCCTGGGTGAAGCACATAGAGCACGCATGAAGCAGGCCATACACGTAATAGGCAATCGACCATCCTGATTTAATATTTAACACCGTAACTGTAATCTTGATTTTTCTTCATTGTCCATGTAGGAATCGCTTGGTTTAATAAAATAGTGTTACCCTCTAGGCAAAGGGTTTTTTAATGGATCTAACCGGAATTAAATTCATCATGGGACTTGATGAGTTTTCTGATGGATGGAGGAAGGTGTCCATGGCCATTTTGGTTTAATAGTTACAGTAATATCTATATGTCTGTATGATCTATGGTATGGCTTATATTTAATCTGAAATTCACTACAAAAAGAGGCGCAAAAGTTTGCCCATGTTATGAATTTGCAGCAGCCAATGAGAATTTATCTTTTTCTGGGTTACTGCAGTTAGATAACATTTGATTGGATGCATTAAGATTAACAGCACGGGCAACCATTTGTACCTTTCATTGCATCAGCCCCTTGATGTCTTGTTTCTAGCCTTCTTGACTATCGAGATAAAAGCCAGATAAGAGCTCAAACCACCACGATACGACCTACTGTACGGTAGGTACTAACACCAGACAATCAATGTCATATAATTTACAGGGTGATTTATAACCACAAGGGATGGCTTGAACCCGAACCCAAGTTCGAACTAGTTAGTTTTCCGAACTTACGGCTGTATTTTAGATAATAATTGAATTTACAGGCCGTTCGCTAACCCTCGAATAAAGCGTTAGGTTTTTGGTAACTCTCGAATGTATCATTTGTTTTCGTGAACCCTCCAATGTAGCGTAGTTTTTGGTAACCCTCCAATGTAGCGTAGTTTTTGGTAACCCTCCAATGTAGCTTTTGTTTCAGTAACCCTCGAATGTAGTGTTTGGCAACCTTCGAATGCAGTGGTCGATTTCAGTAACCCTCCAATGTGGCGTTCGTTTTCGGTAACCCTCGAATGTAGCTTTTGTTTTCGGTAATCCTCAAATGTAGTGTTTGGTAACCCTCGAATACAGTGGTCGATTTCAGTAACCCTCGAATGTAGCGTTCGGTAACCCTCAAATACAGTGGTCGATTTCATACTCCATTTGTCTGGTGTAACCCCGAGATGTATTGTGTTCGGTAACCCAAATGTTCCTCGCATACAGGGTCGATTTCAGTACCCTCGAATGTAGCGTTCGGTAACCCTCAAATCGTGGGTCGATTTCAGTAACCCTCGAATGTAGCGTTTCGTAATCCCTCGAATACAGTGGTCGATTTCAGTAAACCCTCGAATGTAGCGTTCGGTAACCCTCGAATACAGTGGTCGATTTCGTAACCCTGAATGTATGTTTGGTAACCTCGAATACATGGTCGATTTCAGTAACCCTCGAATGTAGCGTTTCGGTAACCTCGAATACAGTGGTCGATTTTCAGTAACCCCAATGTAGTGTTTGGTAACCCTCGAATACAGTGGTCGATTCAGTAACCCCTCGAATGTACGTTCGGTAATCCTCGAATACAGTGGTCGATTTCAGTACCTCGATGTAGCGTTGGTACCTCGAATACAGTGGTCATTTCAGTACCCTCGAATGTAGTGTGGGTAACCCTCGAATACAGTGGTCGATTTCAGTAACCCTCGAATGTACGTTCGGTAACCCTCGAATACAGTGGTCGATTTCAGTAACCCTCGAATGTAGCGTTCGGTAAACCCTCGATACAGTGGTCGATTTCAGTAACCCTCGAATGTAGTCGTTCGGTAACCTCGAATACAGTGGTCGATTTCATTAACCCTCGAATGTAGTGTGGTAACCCTCGAATACAGTGGTCGATTTCAGTAACCCTCGATGTGCGTTCGACCCTCGAATACAGTGTCGATTTCAGTAACCCTCGAATGTAGCGTTCGGTAACCTCGAATACAGTGGTCGATTTCAGTAACCCTCGAATGTAGGTTCGGTAATCCTCCTCGAATACAGTGGTCGATTTCAGTAACCCTCGAATGTAGCGTTCGGTAATCCTCGAATAGTGGTCATTTCATACCCTCGAATGTAGCGTTCGGTAATCCTCAATCATCATTCACTACCTCGATGTAGGCTTCGTATCTCGAATACAGTGGTCGATTTCAGTAACCCTCGAATGTAGCGTTCGGTAATCCTCAAATACAGTGGTCGATTTCATTAACCCCTCGAATGTAGCGTTCGGTAATCCTCAATACAGTGGTCGATTTCAGTAACCCTCGAATGTAGTCGTCGGTATCCTCAAATACAGTGGTCGATTTCCAGTAACCCTCGAATGTAGCTTCGGTAACCCTCGAATACAGTGGTGCGATTTCAATAACCCTCGAATGTAGCGTTCGGTAATCCTCGAATACAGTGTCGATTTCAGTAACCCTCGATGTAGCGTTCGGTATCCTCAAATACAGTGGTCGATTTCAGTAACCCTCGAATGTAGCGTTCGGTAATCCTCAAATACAGTGGTCGATTTCAGTAACCCCGAATGTAGCGTTCGTACACACCTCGAATACAGTGTCGATTTCAGTAAACCCTCGAATGTAGCGTTTCGGTAATCCTCGAATACAGTGGTCGATTTCGTAACCCTCGAATGTAGCGTTCGGTAATCCGCAATACAGTGGTCGTTTTCAGTAACCCTCGAATGTAGCGTTCGGTAATCCTCGAACAGTGGTGCGATTTCAGTAACCCTCGAATGTAGCGTTCGGTATCCTCAATACAGTTGGTCGATTTCAGTAACCCTCGAATGTAGCGTTCGGTAATCCTCGAATACAGTGGTCGATTTCAGTAACCCTCGAATGTAGCGTTCGTAACCCTGCAAATACAGTGGTCGATTTCAGTAACCCTCGAATGTACGTTCGGTAACTCCTCGAATACATGGTCGTTTCAGTAACCCTCGATTAGCGTTCGGTAATCTCGATAACAGTGCGTTAACTCGATGTCGTTTAAATCCTCAATAGTGGGTCGATTTCAGTAACCCTCGAATGTAAGCCGTTCGGTAATCCTCAAATACAGTGGTCGATTTCAGTAACCCTCGAATGTAGCGTTCGGTACCCCGAATACAGTGGTCCGATTTCAGTAACCTCGAATGTAGCGTTGGTAACCCTCGAATACAGTGGGCGATTTCAGTAACCCTCGAATGTAGCGTTCGTAATCCTCGAATACAGTGGTCGTTTCAGTACCCCTCGAATGTAGCGTTCGTAATCCTCATACAGTGGTTCGATTTCAGTAACCCTCGATGTAGCGTTCGGTTAATCCTCGAATACAGTGGTCGATTTCAGTAACCCTCGAATGTAGTGTTGTAACCCTCATACATGGTCGATTCGTACCTCCGAATACTTGGGTACTCAATACAGTGGTCGATTTCAGTAACCCTCGAATGTAGCGTTCGGTAATCTCAAATACAGTGGTCGATTTCAGTAACCCTCGAATGTAGCGTTCGGTAATCCTCGAATACAGTGGTCGATTTCAGTAACCTCCGAATGTAGGTTCGGTAACTCCTCAATACAGTGGTCGATTTCAGTAACCCTCGAATGTAGCGTTGGTAACCCTCGAATACAGTGGTCGTTTCAGTAACCCCTCAATGTACGTTGGTAATCCTCAATACAGTGGTCGATTTCAGTAACCCTCGAATGTAGCGTTCGGTACCTCGAATACAGTGGTCGATTTCAGTAACCCTCGAATGTGGTTCGGAATCCTCAGAATACATGTGTCGATTTCAGACCTGATGTACGTTCGGTAACCCTGAATACAGTGGTCGATTTCAGTAACCCTCGAATGTAGTGTTCGGTAACTCGAATACAGGGGTCGATTTCAGTAACCCTCGAAGTACGTTCGTTAACCCTCGAATACAGTGTCGATTTCAGTAACCCGAATGTAGCGTTCGTAACCTCGAATACAGTGGTCATTTCAGTAACCCTCGAATGTAGCGGTCGGTAATCCAAATACAGTGGGTCGATTTCAGTAACCCTCGATGTAGCGTTCGGTAACCTCTCGAATACAGTGGTCGATTAGTAACCCTCGAATGTAGCGTTTGGTAACCCTCGAATACAGTGGTCGATTTCAGTAACCCGAATGTAGCGTTCGTAACCTCGAAATCAGTGGTCGATTTCAGTAACCCTCGAATGTAGTGTTCGGTAACCCTCGAATACAGTGGTCGATTTCAGTAACCCTCGAATGTAGCGTTTCGGTAATCCTCGAATAAGTGGTCGAGTTTCAGTAACCCTCGAATGTAGCGTTCGTACTCCTCGAATACAGTGGTCGATTTCATAACCGAATGTACTTGGTAACCCATCGTTATCATACCTCGAAGTATGTTTGGTAACCCTCGAATACAGTGGTCGTTTCAGTAACCCTCGAATGTAGCGTTTGGTAACCTCGAATACAGTGGTCCGATTTTCAGTAACCCGCAATGGTAGTGTTTGGTAACCCTCGATACAGTGGTCGATTTCAGTAACCCCTCGAATGTAGCGTTCGGTAATCCTCGAATACAGTGGTCCGATTTCAGTACCCTCGCACTGTAGGTCTGGTATTCCTCGAATAACAGTGGTCTTTCGTACCCCGAATGTAGTGTGGTAACCCTCGAATACAGTGGTCGATTTCAGTAACCCTCGAATGTACGTTCGGTAACCCTCGAATACAGTGGTCGATTTCAGTAACCCTCGAATGTAGCGTTCGGTAAACCCTCGATACAGTGGTCGATTTCAGTAACCCTCGAATGTAGTCGTTCGGTAACCTCGAATACAGTGGTCGATTTCAGTAACCCTCGAATGTAGTGTTTGGTAACCCTCGAATACAGTGGTCGATTTCAGTAACCCTCGAATGTGCGTTCGGTTACCCTCGAATACGAGTGTCGATTTCAGTAACCCTCGAATGTAGCGTTCGTAACCTCGAATAACAGTGGTCGATTTCAGTAACCCTCGATGTAGTCGTTCGGTAATCCTCCTCGAATACAGTGGTCGATTTCAGTAACCCTCGAATGTAGCGTTCGGTAATCCTCGAATCACAGTGGTCGATTTCATTACCCTCGAATGTAGCGTTCGGTAATCCTCAAATACAGTGGTCGATTTCACAGTACCCCTGAATGGTAGCTTCGTAATCCTCGAATACAGTGGTCGATTTCAGTAACCCTCGAATGTAGCGTTCGTAACCTCAATACAGTGGTCGATTCATTAACCCTCGAATGTAGCGTTCGGTAATCCTCGAATACAGTGGTCGATTTCAGTAACCCTCGATGTAGCGTTCGGTACCTCAATACAGTGGTCGATTTCAGTAACCCTCGAATGTAGTCGGTAACCCTCGAATACAGTGGTCGATTTCAGTAACCCTCGAATGGTAGCGTTCGGTATCCTCGAATACAGTGTCGATTTCAGTAACCCTCGAATGTAGCGTTCGGTATCCTCAAATACAGTGTCGATTTCAGTAACCCTCAAATTTAAGCTTCGGTAATCCCTCAAATACAGTGGTCGATTTCAGTCACCCTCGAATGTAGCGTTCGGTACCCTCGAATTACAGTGGTCGATTTCAGTAACCCTCGAATGTAGCGTTCGGTAATCCTCGAATACAGTGGTCGATTTCAGTAACCCTCGAATGTAGCGTTCGGTAATCCTCAAATACAGTGGTCGATTTCAGTAACCCTCGAATTAGCGTTCGGTAATCCTCGAACAGTGGTCGATTTCAGTAACCCTCGAATGTAGCGTTCGGTATCCTCAATACAGTGGCTCGATTTCAGTAACCCTCGAATGTAGCGTTCGGTATCCTCGAATACAGTGGTCGATTTCAGTAACCCTCGAATGTAGCGTTCGGTAATCCCTCAAATACAGTGGTCGATTTCCAGTAACCCTCGAATGTAGCGTTCGGTAACCTCGAATACAGTGGTCGTTTCAAGTACCCCCGAATGTAGCGTTCGGTAATCTCGATAAAGTGTCGTTAGTACCCCCTCGATGTACGTTCGTAAATCCTCAAATACAGTGGTCGATTTCAGTAACCCCTCGAATGTAAGCGTTCGGTAATCCTCAAATACAGTGTCGATTCAGTAACCCTCGAATGTAGCGTTCGGTAACCCCCGAATACAGTGGTCGATTTCATAACCCTCGATGTAGCGTTGGTAACCCTCGAATACAGTGGTCGATTTCCAGTAACCCTCGATGTAGCGTTCGGTAATCCTCGAATACAGTGGTCGTTTCAGTACCCCTCGAATGTAGCCGTTCGGTAATCCTCAATACAGTGGTCGAATTTCAGTAACCCTCGCATGTAGCGTTCGGTAATCCTCGAATACAGTGGTCGATTTCAGTAACCCTCGAATGTAGTGTCGTAACTGATCATGCGACGTAACCTCCGATCTTGACCCATACAGTGGTCGATTTCATAACCCTCGAATGTAGCGTTCGGTAATCCTCAAATACAGTGGTCGATTTCAGTAACCCTCGAATGTAGCGTTCGGTAATCCTCGAATACAGTGGTCGATTTCAGTAACCCCGAATGTAGTGTTCGGTAACCCTCGAATACAGTGGTCGATTTCAGTAACCCTCGAATGTAGCGTTTGGTAACCCTCGAATACAGTGGTCGATTTCAGTAACCCTCGAATGTAGCGTTCGGTAATCCTCGAATACAGTGGTCGATTTCAGTAACCCTCGAATGTAGCGTTCGGTAACCCTCGAATACAGTGGTCGATTTCAGTAACCCTCGAATGTAGTGTTCGGTAATCCTCAGAATACATGTGTCCGATTTCAGACCCTCGAATGTAGCGTTCGGTAACCCTCGAATACAGTGGTCGATTTCAGTAACCCCTCGAATGTAGTGTTCGGTAATCTCGAATACAGGGGTCGATTTCAGTAACCCTCGAATGTAGCGTTCGGTAACCCTCGAATACAGTGGTCGATTTCAGTAACCCTCGAATGTAGGTTCGGTAACCTCGAATACAGTGGTCGATTTCAGTAACCCTCGAATGTAGCGTGTCGGTAATCTCAAATACAGTGGTCGATTTCAGTAACCCTCGAATGTAGCGTTCGGTAACCCTCGAATACAGTGGTCGATTTCAGTAACCCTCGAATGTAGCGTTTGGTAACCCTCGAATACAGTGGTCGATTTCAGTAACCCTCGAATGTAGCGTTCGGTAACCCTCGAATACAGTGGTCGATTTCAGTAACCCTCGAATGTAGTTCGGTAACCCTCGAATACGTGGTCGATTTCAGTAACCCTCGAATGTAGCGTTCGGTAACCCTCGAATACAGTGGTCGATTTCAGTAACCTCGAATGGTAGCGTTCGTAAACCCTCGAATACAGTGGTCGCATTTCAGTAACCCTCGAATGTAGTTTTGGTAACCCTCGAATACAGTGGTCGATTTCAGTAACCCGCATGTAGCTGGAAGACATGTATTCGAACCGAGAATGATGCGGTAACCCTCGAATAACAGTGGTTCGATTTCAGTAAAAAAAAGTAAATAAACGAAAACAAAAAAAAAAAACGAAAAATAAAAAATAAAAAAACAAAAAAAAACTTAAAACACAACAAAAAAAAAAAAAAATAAAAAAACACATACAAAACAAAAAAAACAAACAAAACTAAAACAAAACTACCACATAAAAAAAATAAAACACCACCCTCGAGAAGAATGTATGTTCGGTAACCCTCGAATACAGTGGTCGATTTCAGTAACCCTCGAATGTAGCGTTCGGTAACCCTCGAATACAGTGGTCGATTTCAGTAACCCTCGAATGTAGCGTTCGGTAATCCTCGAATACAGTGGTCGATTTCAGTAACCCTCGAATGTAGTGTTTGGTAACCCTCTAAAACCCTCTCAATGACCGCAAGTAACGTGTGCAAAATAACCAATTTTCCAGCTGTGAGAACATACCGCTGATTGTATTATTATACATTACAGTATATAAAGTCCCATTTACGTTGGGTAACAGACTGTATAAGAATATTGTATTAAAAGGCATTTCAATAATTCTCAGTCTAAATACTGGTATATTAAGGATCTTTATTTCATTCAATTAGCTTGAGTAATGAGTTGCCTGGCATTTAGTTAATCGCAACACATACAGTTAATTACATGTTTCATCCTTTGTATATAAAGTCCAGCCCATACAACATTTTGTACATTTTGTAAAGTAACTTGATTAATTCATTTACAATTCCAGCCTATATGGTGCTATGGATAATAATTTATTCCATATTTAATTCATTATAATTCAAATCACTTTTAAAAAAACTCTGTGGTCAGATAACACGATGAACCCTTTGGAGGCTCTATGGCAAAATAGGCATCGTTCACACTAGAAATAGCAAAACGGAAAAAAACAATGTACTACAATACGTATCAACCCTGCAAGTTGGCAAAAATTATAACAAGAGAGGGACTTTGTGATAGACGGGGTAAAGGCAGATGTTTTGAGTCGAAATGGAAAGATCCCTCTTCTGCCCTCAGTGTCTCCATTTGTGAGGCCTATGGATGCCCCATCTCTTGCCCATGTTAAAGGGTATGTCCATCAAAAAAGTTGGTTTTTATCTGATTTACTGAAGAACAGGAGGTTCAGTAAATCTTACAGGAGAGGAGTAGACAGTTACCTGCGGACCCGCTCCAGTGCCGACTTCACTGACAGTCTCCAATGCGTCCTCGCTCCTTCGCACTTTTTGCGCATGCGCGCACAGTGCAAAGAACTGGAGATGCGTCGGAGGCGTCGTGGAATTCGGCGCTGGAGTGGGTCCGCGGGTAACTGTCTACTCCTCTCCTGTAAGATTTACTGAAGAACGGGAGGTAAGAGATAAATCAGATAGAAACCAACTTGTTAATTGTACATAGATGTACCATACATATTGTTGGACATTGAATTCGTTTGGTGATTAAAGGGCATGTCCACCCCCAAAACTATAATCCCCCCACTACTGGCCCCACTATGTAGTGTAATAAAATCCTTACCTTACATCCCAGCTCCAAATGGTTCTCCAGTAATCCCCCTCCCCAATGTCTGAAAAAGTGCCCACCAGGAGGATAGCAGAGCAATGTAGGACTCTGCCTCTTGTCTCCCCTCCAGGAGAACTTTGGCATGTGCACTTCAGGCCTCTCCCTCCCTCTCCCACCTGATTTGGTCTCCCTCCCCTTAGTGTAAAATACTGTTAGTAAGTGGTAGGGCTAGTTCCCCCAGCCCCAACCGCTATAATGTTATATCCAGTTCCTTCCCTCTATCCTCTGCCACTGTGAACTGCTGGCAGCCGCGTTCATGATTGGCTGCCTCTCAGCCAATCACAGACGAGGCTGCCAGTCCCGCCCCCTGCTTGCAGTTCTGTGCAAGCAGAGGGCAAGGGATTGTGTGGCGAAGGATATAGAGGGAAGGTAATTAACTATCGGGGTAGTATCTGGATATAATATTATAGTGGTTGTGGCTGGGGGAACTAGCCCTACCACATACTAAAAGTTTTTTAAACAGGTGGACATGCCCTTTAATGTCTAATGTCGTCTATTGTGAACTTCCATAGCATTTACATTTAATCAGAACCTCAGAAAATACTATGATCATTTAACCAATCAACTTAAAAAAACCCGACTTTCCTGATCGTAATTACGATCGATATTACGATCTAATGTCGCATAAAAAGATCGGGAAAATGTAAATTTTTTTATCCAGTCAACAGAAAAGTCGGATTGTATGTTGGATTTTACATAAAATCAGCCTAATGTATGGTCACCTTTACTGTCCTATTTGTCTGTACATTGTACTGTCCATATGTTCTGGTCTCCATATTCTTACTTTGCTTCCCTTCTATTAACACAGCCACATTATTATTATTA
Source organism: Hymenochirus boettgeri (assembly GCA_019447015.1). NCBI lineage: Eukaryota > Metazoa > Chordata > Amphibia > Anura > Pipidae > Hymenochirus > Hymenochirus boettgeri. The sequence goes on along the minus strand of CM033473.1, from coordinate 273,666,691 downwards.
TTGTTATTATAATACTAGATTGCTAATTGTTTTTATAATCTTTTTTCACTTAGGCTACCTCCAGTTGACAGGCACTACATTCAGATGCCCCTGCAATTTAAATTTTATTTAGAATGGTGGATGATCCCTCACCTTAATAAAATAAAATAATAATTAGAAATAATTAGGAATAGTAATAGAATAAATAGGAATAACATTAGAATAATTATGAATAAATAGGAATAATAATAATAGAATAATTATGAATAAATAGGAATAATAATAATAATAATAGAATAATTGGGAATAATAATAATAGAATAATTATGAATAAATAGAAATAATAATAGAATAATCAGGAATAAATAGGAATAATAATAATAGAATAATTATAAATAAATAGGAATAATAATAATAGAATAATTGGGAATAATAATAATAGAATAATTATGAATAAATAGGAATAATAATAATAGAATAATTATGAATAAATAGGAATAATAATAATCAGGAATAAATAGGAATAATAATAGAATAATCAGGAATAAATAGTAAATAATAATAGAATAATCAGGAATAAATAGTAAATAATAATAGAATAATTATGAATAAATAGGAATAATAATAGAATAATTATGAATAAATAGGAATAATAATAGAATAATCAGGAATAAATAGGAATAATAATAGAATAATCAGGAATAAATAGGAATTATAATAGAATGATTAGGAATAAATAGTAAATAATAATAGAATAATTAGGAATAAATAGGAATAATAATAGAATAATTAGGAATAAATAGGAATAATAATAGAATAATCAGGAATAAATAGGAATTATAATAGAATAATTAGGAATAAATAGAAATAACAATAGAATAATTAGGAATAAATAGGAATAACAATAGAATAATTATGAATAAATAGGAATAATAATAGAATAATTAGGAATTAATAGAAATAACAATAGAATAATTATGAATAAATAGGAATAATAATAACAGAATAATTATGAATAAATAGGAATAATAATAGAATAATCAGGAATAAATAGGAATAATAATAGAATAATCAGGAATAAATAGTAAATAATAATAGAATAATTATGAATAAATAGGAATAATAATAGAATAATTATGAATAAATAGAAATAATAATAGAATAATCAGGAATAAATAGGAATAATAATAGAATAATCAGGAATAAATAGGAATAATAATAGAATAGTTATGAATAAATAGGAATAATAATAGAATAATTATGAATAAATAGGAATAATAATAGAATAATCAGGAATAAATAGGAATAATAATAGAATAATCAGGAGTAAATAGGAATTATAATAGAATGATTAGGAATAAATAGTAAATAATAATAGAACAATTAGGAATAAATAGGAATAACAATAGAATAATTAGGAATAAATAGGAATAATAATAGAATAATTAGGAATACATAGAAATAACAATAGAATAATTAGGAATAAATAGGAATAATAATAGAATAATTAGGAATAAATAGGAATAATAATAGAATAATTAGGAATAATTAGGAATAATAATAGAATAATTAGGAATAAATAGAAATAATAATAGAATAATCAGGAATAAATAGAAATAATAATAGAATAATTGGAATACATAGAAATAATAATAGAATAATCAGGAATAAATAGGAAGATATAGGATTATAATAATAGAATAATTAGGGAATAAATAGGAATAATTAGGAATAATAATAGAATAATTAGGAATAAAAATAGAATAAATAAAAGAATAATTAAAAATTTTCCCATACAGTGAGAACAGACAGTAAAGGTCCCATACAGTGAGAACAGACAGTAGAGGTCCCATATAGTGAGGACAGTAAAGGTCCCATACAGTGAGGACAGTAAAGGGCCCATACAGTGAGGACAGTAAAGGTCCCATACAGTGAGAACAGACAGTAAAAGGTCCATACAGGAAGAAACGACCATAAAGGTCCCATACAGTGAGAACAGACAGTAAAGGTCCCATACAGTGAGAACAGACAGTAAAGGTCCCATACTGTGAGAACAGACAGTAAAGGTTCCCCCTTGTGGGTCATAGAAATGATACAAATCAGCACCCAACCTGGGAGAATTGCCGGATGCATTCATAATGGAGGTGTGCAAATGCAGCTTACTGCTTTGGACCTTGAATGCAGGAGGTTGGAGTACCAGTCCCTAACTCCAAAATTACCCCCCCACGTGTCCAGATAACATCTTTGATAGCAATCTAACTTGTCTGTGAGGACAGTAAAGGTCCCATACAGTGAGGACACTAAAGGGCCCATACAGTGAGGACAGTAAAGGTCCCATACAGTGAGAACAGACAGTAAAGGTCCCCCATACAGTGAGACAGGACAGTAAAGTCCCATAGCAGTGTGAGAACAGACAGTAAAGGTCCCCATACAGTGAGAACAGACGGGTTTAAAGGTCCCATACTGTGAGAAAGACAGTAAAGGTCCCAACCAGTGAAACCAGACGGGTAAAGGTCCCAACATATGGAGAACAGACAGTAAGGCCCATACAGTGAGAACAGACAGTAAAGGTCCCATACAGTGAGAATAGACGGTAAAGGTCCCATACAGTGAGAACAGACCAGTAGGCTCCCATACATTGAGAAAAAAAGGTAAAGGTCCATACAGTGGGAACAGACAGTAGAGGTCCCAACAGTGAGAAAAGACTTTTAAAGGTCCCATACAGTGTGAACAGATGGTACAGATCTTGCTCTCTGTTTCCTGCAGTCTCTACCTCTATCTCTCACATTATTTCTCACCTGCCAGTCTCTATCCTCTGTCTCTTCTTACCTTTATGTCTCTCATTCACATTTTTCTTCTCTTCTGCAGTCTCTATCTCTCACATTCTGTCTCTCCTGCGGTCTCTATCCCCCTCTATTTCTCACTCACACTTTCTGTCTCTCATGCAGGCCCTATCCTCTATCTTTCACATTCTCTCTCTCTTTCCTTTGCCTAAGAGGCAAATGGAAAGGAAGAAAAAGGCATTTAAAACCTTTAAGGCCGGGGAACGGAAAGGGCCTTTAGGGATTTAAAAATTGTAATAGGAGTGTAGAAAGCAATCAACTAGCTAAAATTAATAATGAAGTTAGGATAGCTGAAGAAAGCATCACTAACCTATTTTTTTTAAAGTATATTAATATAAAGAAGATGAGGACTGAGAATGTGGCACCATTAATTAATGGGGATAAGTTAGTTACGGAGGATGGCGATAAAGCAAATGTCTTGAATCATTTTTTTCCCTCTGTATACACTATAGAAGATCCAAGTACAGATATCATAGAATAAGTAGCAATAATGGTATAAAGATCAAGTGCACTTTGGTTAACCGAGGATATGGTACAGAAGAACTAAAGAAGGTTAATATTAATAAATTCCTGGACCGGATAATATACATTCTCGGGTACTTAAGGAGCTAGTTCAGTTTTATCTAGGCCATTGTTTCTTATTTTTTGCTGATTCCCTCATGTCCGGTGGTGTGCCTCTGATGGAAAAGGGCTGATGTTATTTCCAATATTCAAAAAGGGTAGTCGTTCACAGCCGGGTAATTACAGGCCTGTAAGTTTAACTTCAGTGGTGGGGAAGATCCGGAAAGTTTAATAAGGGAACATGTTCTAGAGTATGTTTCAAGGACTGACATTATAAGTATAACCAGCATGGATTTAGGAGGAATAGATCTGTCAAACTAACTTGCTTGGCTTTTATAGGAAGTAAGTAGAAATTTAGACTCTGGCATAGCAGTAGATGTAGTTTACTTGGATTTTGCAAAGGCTTTTTGATACAGTCCCCCATAGGCGACTAATGAATAAGCTAAGGTCTGTTGGTCTGGGGAGTCACATTTGTACATGGTAAAAATTGGTTAATGAATAGGATGCAGAGAGTAGTTGTATGGGGCTTAATCATTATGGACTAAAGTGCTAATGGGGTGCACAGGGTTCTGTGTTGGGGGCCGCTTCTATTTAATCTGTTTATTAGGATTTGGAAGTGGGTATTGTCAGCAAGGTTTCTGTGTTTGCTGACACACAAAACTTTGTCGACCATTAAAAACTTCAGAGATGTGCAATCGTTGCAAGGGGATCTAGATAGATTATCACATTGGGCTGCTAAGTGGCAGATGAAATTCAATGTTGATAATGTAAGGTGATGCATTTGGACTTAAAAATCCTTGTGTTACTTATACTTTAAATGTCTCTGTGTTAAGTGAATCCCTGTTGTGGAAAGGGATTTTGGAGTTTTGGTGGATAACAAACTTAAAGGTAGCAAGCAGTGCCAGGCGGCAACAGCCAGAGCCAGCATGTGTATTGTCTTGTATAAAGAGAGGTATGGATTCAAGGAGAAAATGTAATTCTCCCTCTTTACAAAGCATTGGTAAGGCCTCATTTGGAATATGCAGTGCAATTTTGGAATCCTGTGTACAAAAAAGACATCTTTGAAATGGAAAGGTTCAGAGAAGGGCAACTAAATTATAAGGGGATTGAGGGGCTTGAATATGAAGAGAAGACTGGAAAAGTTACAATTATGTACACTGGAGAAAGGCGCTTGCTGGGGGAATGATTACGTGTATAATACATTAACAGGCCATACAATAAACTATCTGGGGCATTGTTCACCAATAGAACATTTCAAGGACACGAGGACATCCCTTAAGACTTGAGAAACAGGGTTTAGGCTTCAAGCTCGGAAAGGGTTTTTCACTGTGAGAACGGTAAAGCTATGGAACTGTCTTCCAGTGACGTTGTTTGGCAGGTTCATTGGTCAGTTTCAAAAAAAAGCTGGATAGTTATTGCAAACAGGAATGTTACAAGTTACTGGTATTGATACATAAGTAGAGTTGGAAAGGGTTTGTCACGTGAGAACGGTAAAGCTATGGAACTGTCTTCCAGTGGACGTTGTTATTGGCAGGTTCATTGGTCAGTTTAATAAAAAGCTGGATGAGTTTCTGCAAACAAGAATGTTACAAGTTACTGGTATTGGTACATAAAGTAGAGTTGGGAAAGAGTTTTGTCACTGTGAGAACGGTAAAGCTATGGAACTGTCTTCCAGTGGACGTTGTTATGGCAGGTTCTTGGTCAGTTTAAATAGAAAGCTGGATGAGTTTCTGCAAACAGGAATGTTACAAAGTTACTGGTATGTGATACATAAAGTAGAGTTGGGAAAGGGTTTTTCACTGTGAGAACAGTAAAGCTATGGAACTGTCTTCCAGTGGACGTTGTTATGGCAGGTTCATTGGTCAGTTTAAAAAAAGCTGGATGAGTTTCTGCAACAAGGAATGTTACAAGTTATCTGGTATTGATACATAAAGTAGAGTTGATCCTGGGAAATTTCCGATTGCCACTTGGAGTCAGGAAGGAATTTTTCCCCCCTTCATAAATTTGGTGGGGTTTTTTTTTGCCTTCCTCTGGATCAACAGTTAGGCAGGAAATGAGGATATTGCTAGATGGGGTTGAACTGGATGGACGTATGTCTTTATTCAACCTCAAATACTATACACTCCATATCTATTTTTCTCTGCAGTCTCTATCTCTCACATTCTGTGAGGGGGGCATTCCGTGGCATTCTGGGGGCTTGGCTTTGGAAAGTGGGCGTGACTTGGGAGGAGAATCAAGTCTCCTCTCAAGTCCGGGATTCTGGGGTGGTCTTGCGGAGTGCGGGAGACGACCCTAGAATGAGGGAGACTCCCGGACAATCTGGGAGGGTGGTATACCTGACACTGTAATTGGTACATTTAATCGTGCTTGGTGCCCACGTTGACTGTACATTTAATGTGCCCACCATGTGCCTGGTACACAAAGTTAAGTTTAAACTTACCCCCCTTTCTCTCCCTCTCCCCATACCTTTTACTGCTGGTGCTGGAGAACTTCTGTGCTCAGCCCCACCTCCACTATTAACCTCTGTCGGTCCATAGCACTAACCATCTTCATACTCAGAGGGAGCCTCATCGCCTCTCAGCAAATCACACAGTGACCTGAGCCGAGCAGAGATTCAAACTCCTGCACTCACAGTAAATCACTGCTATGGACTACCAATCAGGACACGCTTTCCCGTTTACTATCCCAGTAGACTAGTGTGCTGTGTCAGACATGGTTTCCCCCTTTACTATTCCAGTATAGACTAGTGCGCTGTGTCAGGACATGGTTTCTCCTTTACTATCCCCATTAGACTAATGCCGCTGTGTCAGGACATGGTTTCTTTTCTCTTACTATCCCAGTAGACTAGTGTGCTGTGTCAGGACATGGTTTCCCCTTTACTATCCCATGTAGACAGTTGCGCTGTGTCAGGACATGCGTTTCTCCTTTACTATCCCAGAGACTAGTGTGCTGTCTCCAATTTCAGGACTGGTTTCTCCTTTAACTATCCCAGTAGACTAGTGCGCTGGTGTCGACATGGTTTCTCTTTACTATCCCATAGCTAGTGCCTTGCAGACATGGTTTCTCCTTTACTATCCAGTAGACTAGGCGCTGTGTCAGGACATGTTTCTCCTTTACTATCCAGTAGACTAGTGCGCTGTGTCAGACATGGTTTCTCCTTTACTATCCCAGTAACTATGCGCTGTGTCAGGACAATGGTTTCTCTCCTTTACTATCCCAGTAGACTAGTGCGCTGTGTCAGGACATGGTTTCTCCTTTATATCCCAGTAGACTGTGTGCTGTGTCAGGGACATGGTTTCTCCTTTACTAATCCCAGTTAACTATGTGCTGTGTCAGGACATGGTTTCCTCCCTTTACTATCCAGTAACTAAGTGCGCTGTGTCCAGGACAGGTTTCTCCTCCTTCTATCTCCAGTAGACTAGTGCGCTGTGTCAGACATGTTTCCCCTTTACTATTCCACGTAGACTAGTGCGCTGTGTCAGACATGGTTTCTTCTCCTTACTATCCAGTAGACTAGTGCGCTGTTGTCAGGACAATGGTTTCTCTTTTACTATCCCAGTAGACTAGTGCGCTGTGTCAGGACATGGTTTCTCCTTTACTATTCCCATGTAGACTAGTGCGCTGTGTCAGGACATGGTTTTCTCCTTTACTATCCCAGTAGACTAGTGCGCTGTGTCAGGACCATTGGTTTCTCCTCCTTTACTATCCCAGTAGACTGTGCGCTGTGCAGCATGGTTTCTCCTTTATTCCAGTTGACTAGTCGCTGTGTCGGACATGGTTTCCTCTTACTATCCCAGTAGACAGTGCGCTTGTCAGGACATGTTTCCCCTTTACTATCCCAGTTGAATATGGCCTGTGTCAGACATGGTTCCCTTTACTATCCCATAGACTAGTGCGCTGTGGCAGGACATGGTTTCCCCTTTACTCTCCCAGTAGACTAGTTTGCTGTGTCTGGACATGGTTTTTCTCCTTTACTATCCCAGTAGACTAGTGCACTGTGTCAGGACATGGTTTCCCCTTTACTTCCCAGTAGACTAGTGCACTGTTCCAGGACAGTTTCCCCTTTACTATCCCCAGTTGAATATGGTCGCTGTGTGGACATGTTTTCTCCCCTTTAACTAGCCCAGTAGACTAGTGCGCTGTGTCAGGACTGGTTTCCCCTTTACTATCCCAGTTAAGACTAGGCACTGTGTAGACATGTTTTTCTCCCTTATACTATCCGTAGAATAGTGCCTGTGTCAGGGCATGGTTTCTCTCCTTTACTACCACCCATAAACTATGCGCTGTGTCAGACATGGTTTCCTCCTCTTACTATCCCAGTAGACATGCACTGTGTCGGGACAATGTTTACCCCTTTACTACTTCCCAGTAGACTATGCCCTGTGTCAGGACTGTTTCACCTTTACTTATCCCATAGACTATGTGCTGTCCCGTCAGACTGGTTTCACCTTTACTATCACAGTATACAGTGTGCTGTGTCGGACATGGTTTCACCCTTTACCTATCCCAGTAACTAGTTGCTGTGTCAGGACAGGTTCCTCCTTTACTATCCCAGTATACTAGTGCGCTGTGTCAGGACATGGTTTTCACCTTTACTATCCCAGTAGACTAGTGCGCTGTGTCAGGACTGGTTTACCCTTCTATCCAGTACCTAGTGCGCTGTGTCAGGACATGGTTTCACCCTTTACTATCCCATAACTAGTGCCTGTGTCAGGACAGGTTTCACCTTTTACTATCCCAGTAGACTAGTGCCCTGTGTCAGGACATGGTTTCACCTTTACTATCCCAGTAGACTAGTGCCGCTGTGTCAGGACATGGTTTCCACCTTTACTATCCCAGTAGACTAGCGCCTGTGTCAAGGACCCAACTGGTTTCACCTTTACTATCCCAGTAGACTATGCCTGTTCAGGAATGGTTTCACCTTTACTATCCCCAGTAGACTAGTGCCTGTGTCAGGACATGGTTTCACCCTTTACTATCCCCAGTATCACTGTGCGCTGTGTCAGCGACATGGTTTCCTCTCTCTTCCCCTTTACTATCCCAGTAACTATCGCTTTGTGTCAGGACAATGGTTTCTTCCTTTACTATCCCAGTAGAACTAGTGCGCTGTGTCAGGACATGGTTTCACCTTTACTATCCCATAGAACTAGTGCGCTGTGTCAGGACATGGTTTCCCTTTACTATCCCAGTAGAACTAGTGCGCTGTGTCAGGACATGGTTTCCCCTTTACTATCCCAGTAGACTAGTGCGCTGTGTCAGGACATGGTTTCCCCTTTACTATCCCAGTAGACTATGCGCTGTGTCAGGACATTGGTTTCCCCTTTACTATCCCAGTAGACTAGTTGCGTGTCGGGACATGGTTTCCCCTTTACATCCCAGTAGACTAGTGGCTGTGTCAGGACATGTTCCCCTTTACTACCAAGTAGCTATGCGTGTTCGGACATGGTTCCCTTTACTATCCCAGTAGACTAGTGCCTGTGTCAGGACATGGTTTCACCTTTACTATCCCAGTAGACTAGTGCGCTGTGTCAGGACATGGTTTCATCACCTTTACTATCCCAGTATACTAGGTGCTGTGTCAGGACATGGTTCACCTTTACTATCCCAGTAGACTAGTGTGCTGTGTCCAGGACATGGTTTTCACTTTCATCCCGTATACTAGTGTGCTGTGGTCAGACATGGTTTCACCTTTACTATCCCAGTAGACTAGTGCGCTGTGTCAGGACATGGTTTCTCCCTTTACTATCCCAGTAGACTAGTCGCTGTGTCAGAACTTTTTCACCCTTACTATCCCAGTAGACTAGTGCGCTGTGTCAGGACATGGTTTCACCTTTACTATCCCAGTAGACTAGTGCGCTGTGTCAGGACATGGTTTCACCTTTACTATCCCAGTAACTAGTGCACTGGCAGGACCATGGTTTCACCTTTACTATCCCAGTAGACTAGTGCGCGTGTAAGCGACATGTTTCCCCCTTTTACTATCCCAGTAGACTAGTGCGCTGTGTCAGGACATGGTTTCCCCTTTACTATCCCAGTAGACTAGTGTGGCTGTGTCGGACATGGTTTCCCCTTTACTATACCAGTAGACTAGTGCCTGTGGGACATGTTTCCCCTTTACTATCCCAGTAGACTAGTGCGCTGTGTCAGGACATGGTCTCCTTTACTATCCCAGTAGACTATGTGCTGTGTCAGGACATGGTTTCTCTCCTTTACTATCCCAGTAGACTAGTGCGCTGTGCAGGACATGGTTTCCCCTTTACTATCCCAGTAGACTAGTGCACGTGTGTCAGGACATGGTTTCCCCTTTACACCCAGTAGACTAGTGCGCTGTGTCAGGACATGGTTTCACTCTTTACTATCCCATTAGACTAGTGCGCTGTGCAGGACATGGTTTCCCTTTACTATATCATAGACTAGTGTGGCTGTGTGTCAGAACATGGTTTCCCTTTACTATCCCCGTAGACTAGTTCGCTGTGTCAGGACATGGTTTCCCCTTTACTATCCCAGTAGACTATTGTGCGTTTTTTTAGGACATGGTTTTCCCCTTTACTATCCCAGTAGACTTGTGCTGTGTCAGGACATGTTTCCCTTTACTATCCCAGTAACTAGTGTGCTGTGTGGTCAGGACATGGTTTTCCCCTTTACTATCCCAGTAGACTAGTCGCTGTGTCAGGACATGGTTTCCCCTTTACTATCCCAGTAGACTGTGTGCTGTGTCAGGACATGGTTTCCCCTTTACTATCCAGTTGAATAGTGCTCTGTGTCTGAGACATGGTTTCACCTTTACTATCCCAGTAGACTAGTGCACTGTGGCAAGACATGGTTGCTCCTCCCCATTTGCGCGTGTGGCAATCCAATGCAGAGCAGTGATTTACAGTGATGCAAAGTTTTGAATCTCCTGCTCCGGCTCATCTCACTGGTGATTGGCTAGGGGCTGATGAGCTTCCCTCTGAGTATGGAGAGTTTGTTCTCTCGCTCTCCTTGGATCCCTTAACTCTGTGTATGATCCGGAAGGGGAGCTAAACCAGGGGCATAACTACAGGGGTGCAAGAGGAGCAACTGCAGGGGGGGCTCAGAAGCCAAAGGTGCCCCACTTCCCCTATTTTTTCCTATGATAGATATAGCCTTCTTCTCCCAGAAACCACTGTGGATGTCATCAGTTATAATCAGTGCTTCGCTAATGTCATCAGTTATAACTCTGGGGCTTTTCTATGTCATCAGTTATAATCATGGCTTAGCAATGTCATAGATTATAATGAGTTTTGTAGCTTTATCACCAGTAAAAATCGTGCGTAGCTATTACATCATTTATAATCTGGCTTTGTGGCGCATAACTATACTTTTCCCCGTGATTCTGTCAAAATTATCAGAGCACATTTGATTGTGTTAATCCTCGCAAAACATGATCGTAAATGCGTGAGAAACTTGCTAGTGTGGCCTACCCCTTAAAAACAAAAAAAAAATGCCATTAAAAATGCCATTTTTCTGCTTTAGTTCTCCTTTAAAGGTGGCAGTCTAACTGATCATATTCCTATATAAAATGAAGCTCCACGTATTTTACAGTAAGGGGATTAACACATTCATCATTTTACAATTAGAAATCTTGACGCTTGATACCCTGCACTAATGGAATATAAAGCCTTGATGCCTTCTCTCTAATCTATTAACATATGAACTAACTCCTTTAATAAAATTACACTATTAGCACCCATGTATTTATTGCAGATTTCCAGAAAACAGACTAACGACTGTGATGCGTTGGAAGTTCAAAAATGACATCACTAAACAGATCAACAGAACAAACTGTTTGTATCGTACCACCAGAAAATAGAAAAAACAAATCTGAACAATCAAGTGATTTGTGTGGTTGGGAACAGAAGGATAACAATGGTACAAAAGAAATAATGTGCTTGTGAAGGAGCCGGAATGGAAACACAATCTTTTAGATATTTGTCATGTACAGGAACGAACAGCTGCAAACCTTTTATGGAACTGTAAAATTGTAATCACAGTTCTCTCCAGACTTTGAGTACAAAAAAAAAAGGTCAAATATCCAACTACATCTCCAGCTAATTTATTCTGATAACTAGACATTCCAAACGGTTATATGTGTATTTGCAAATGCCAAGAAAAAAGGGATTTACTGGAATAAATTATGGGTCTGTTTATTTACTTCTTATTGAGTGTGTAAGTGCCGTGCAATTAGTGCCATGCGATACAGGAATTGGAGACATTCAGTGTTTATTCCCAAGCAGCTAATGTTATACTAGTGGTATCAATTGTTTAGTTTGTAGTTGAAGGGACAGTAGTTTAAATAGTGTGATCCAGGTGGGTGCCACTAGAGAAAGTATTACACAAAAAACCAGAACCCTTAAAGAGGAACTGTGGTCCAAAATGACTTTATCGATAGGAATTGCTCCCCTGAGAGTTTTTTGCAATTTATTTCCATTGTTTATTTTACATATTTTTGAAGATATTTACAGTTTTTGTGTGTGATATGGCAGCAGCATCACCAGGTCCCCTGCATTTCCTGCTTCCTGCTCTGAAACCTGTCATCAATCTGCCCTGTGTCTCCTCCCCTTTGCAGCCCCCCCTGGTCCCTCCCACTCATGGACCCCATGGTCCTCGTTGCAGGCTCCCCTTGGCCCACTCCCTTACAAGCCCCATGGGCCCGCCCACATCGTGGGTGCCTAACCCACCCACTCACGGTGCTTAAGCCCCAACCGCTCACAGGTGCGTGGGCCACTCTGACACCCCCCTACCACCCATGTCCCCCCCACACAGCAGAGGGAGGATGGACTTCCGTCTCCCCTCAAACACTGAGGGAGTCTGAGGCTGTGCTCCACTGGCGGCACTATGCAGGAGAAGCCTTAGAATGTCTCATGTCAGTCTCCCACCCATTAACTTTCTGGTCAGTCATTTCTGTTATATCTTGGCTGTGGAGCACATAGAGAGGGTTTGGTGGCTTGTTTTAAAGGTAGGAACTGGCCTTTCTTTAAACTCAATTTGTTTGAGACCACAGTTCCCCTTTAAGAATAAAGGCTCGTACACACGTCGATGTGTGCAGTGAGCAACGACCACCGATGGCGATATACCGCCTGACAAACAGCCGTTTCACCTGAGAATCGCGTCGCGTGTATTCGTTCGGGTCGGGGGTCGTTCGTCGATCTGCCTGGCTGCACGTATGATTGTACAACCTTAACATGGCAGATGAAAACTTAATTGGCTGTCACTCCTCAATAAAATGATATTAGAGGTAGGAATAATCAATCCTACTCCGGTGCCCCAAGTACTTTTCATTTTTAAAACATAACTTTTACTGTGAAGTTGTCCTTTAATACATACTTTCGAAAATGTATTTGACACATTTAACAGCGCGCTGTGTTTATTTACGTAAAAAAATATGATTCACATTGGAATTTGTTGATAGCCAGCTGATGCTGGCCATACACTGACCTGACGTCAATTCAATGATCAATCGAAACTATCGTAATGTCACGGTGGCAGGTCATTTTACCCTGACGTTCCTGTAACATTCCCTGCCTGGACATGGTTTGCTATCTAGGCTATGGCTGTAATGTTTGTTTGCAATGTATTCAGGCCCTGGGCGCTTGACACAAGGCATATTAGGATTGTCCCCTTGCAGACTATATGGCATTGCGTCTCTAGTCTTAGTTTGTACTCACCCCGCAGACTGGCCCTTATATCCACAATGCAGTTTCAGGACAGGTCTATCTTCCTGATGGCAGGTAAACAGCTAAGTTTTGTCCTACAATAATACATCTTCCACAAAACCAAAGCAAAATGATTTAAATGGGCTTCCTATATCTATATAAAGCTTAAACCCTTTACAGAAGGCTATGGATGAGATGAAAGTACAAGGGAAATATATTTCATTATGTTCTCAGTATTAATCTCTGCCTTATTTAACCATGCGGCCTATATTGAAATTTACATGACACTGAGGTTGCATTCTCACGGGGAACGCATGTGTTCTCAATTCCTGAAATATATATTATACCAGTGTAACATTTTTCCTTCTTGAATATTACAATCGGATTTATGTAGGTTTGTGTTAAGAACAGTAGTAGAGACATAACTGGTTTCCAGTGCCCTATTCGCCTTATCTTCCTTTCTTCATCCTCTTCTCCTCATCTATCTTTCTCTCTGTAACAAGTGATACTTTTCCGGTGCCTTGTTCCTCCAAGATGGCAGCACCTAGGATGTAAACAATATTTGCCTAAATGCCGGTCTGTGCCCGATTGTTGGATTACCTAGCCTAGTCTCTGCTTTCCTGGGTGCGCTCTTTGTTGCTTGTTTGGATTTCCTGGCTCCTGACCCCTTTGGCCTGTTTACTAGATTCTTGCCGTCTGCCCTAGCCTTCGGCTTTACGATTTCTGGGCTTTGATACCTGCTGTCCTTGTATCGGTTCCTGAATCTTCATGTCTGCTACCTGCCCTAACCCCCGCCTGTTACAAGGATTTCATCATTCTTTCCCCTTTGGATTTGATGCTTTGGACTTCCCACCCCAGTCCTGGCCTAACTTGACCATTAACAGGGACCAATCCTTACATTCCTTACATATTTCTTAGCCCCGACCGTTCACCAGTAGTGATTTTAAGTTTAAAAAACATGAAGGAAGGCACATGAGTAGAGTCTTCCATGTCGGACAAGGTTGCTAATGAACGTTCTTAATAAAAAGTTTAATTTTTGGGCTTTATTCCCCTTTAATCCCCAAAGTATCTCTCAATAGCTCATACAAAAACCACCAGGGAATATAATCAATTGTACTTAGTTAAACCTTAAACAGAGGCGTGTCATGTATGGGGCCTTGGTCGTTGGTTCATTTGTTGATCCGACAAAGGGAATCGTCATTGTTCCATGACTATATAAAATCATGAGGCCACAGGCTAATTTACATTAACACTGAGCATCTACAACAACAACGTTTGTCGTTCGAACATCTGTAACAAGCCATGTGCAATTTACTTTTATGACCAGGCTCCCTGCAGGTCCAGAACTATGAATCACTGACCCCCCGCAAATCTATGATGAAGACTCCTATCCATGCTTCATCATGCAGTTTCTGGAGGAGGCTATATCTGTCATAGGAAAAATAGGAAGACGGGCCCCCCTTGGCTCCTGGACCCCTGCGGTTGCTCCCCCTGCTCCATGGTAGTAACACCCCTACCTGCTGAAGGCGCCAATTTATTTCGAACTTCCCATCTGAAAACCTTTTATTACAAATACTCTGGAGACTATTGAATCTACTATCCATGAAAATCTATCATCCCACCGCAGGTCAAATAAAAGGATTGTTTATACATAAAACACAATAAAATGGGATATGAAGAAAGTGTTACTTCAGATTAGAATTGTCCAATGTGAAGAAGAGATTTGTTTTATCATTAATTACCACCTAATTTGAAGTTTATGGTAAAACACTTTCCTGACCCATAAACTGTTTCAATTAAAATGACGTGTCACTGTTTATTTAAATAATTCCTCATCGAGATACAAAATCCTCCAACACTTGTAGAAACAACATGGTGCAGAGATGTGGGGAGATATGATGTGAACCTATTCTTAGCACAGTCTCTGTGCAATGTGTTTCTCAATAGTCAAGAGTAACAGGGCTGTAACTGCACCCCCCCCCCCGTGAGATTGATTGCCGGGCCCCTGACCCAACCCCCTCAACGATCAGCTGTTTTTAAAACGCTGATTGTGTGTATGATGGTAAACATACGCACAATCAGCTGTTTTAAAAACTGGACCCGAACTTCCGTGTGGTTCCCGTCTTTTAAAGAGCTGATCATATGTTTTTTCATACACACGATCATCGGATGGCAGAGGTTGTGACGGGCCCTCTTACCATCCAGCCCCCCCGGGGGTGATGGGGGCCGGTCGTTACACCACAGGTACCACTCATGTTTTTTTAAGGGATTTTTGTATCCCCTTCTGTCATTATAAGGATATTAGAAGTCACTGAGGAGTTCTGTGTCCATTTAAAGGTACAAGGACCCAGTTGTGTAGCATCCCACACCCTTCTTTTCAAAATATTACTTATTTGCCTAAAAACTTGACCCCTGTTTTCCTGCATTTAACTAAGGGCAATGACACCGCCTAATATTTAACTTAGGAAACATATCAACCATTTACACTCAGAATGCAGACAAGCCAATGTACTGAAACCAAGGTCTGCAGGGTCAGGTAACGTACTGCAGCAGGCCCCCCTGCAAGATTGGAGGCCTGACCCTTTACACACCCCTCCCCAGGGATCCAAATGTGTTTTTAATCCTATTTGTTCAATGCACCTATAACCAGAGTTTTTGACTGTGGCGACAAATCTGTCCTCCCAGCTGCTTGGCCAGTTCCATGTGCAAAGCTGGGTACCTAGATATATACAAGGTGATTGCACTTTATAAGATGTGATGTATACAATTGTCCCTGGACGCTTAATTTTATTTCACTCTCAGTGCTGCTCTCCTATAGCACAAAAGATACACAAGTAGCTCATTGGTCAACTCATCTCTCCTGGTGTGAAGCACATAGAGCACGCATTGAAGCAGGCCATACACGTAATAGGCAATCGACCATCCTGATTTAAATTTAACACCGTAACTGTACTTGATTTTTCTTCATTGTCCCTGTAGGAATCGCTTGTTTAATAAAATAGTGTTACCCTCTAGCAAGGGTTTTTTAATGGATCTACCCGAATTAATTCATCAGGGAACTTGATGAGTTTTCTGATGGATGGAGGAAGGTGTCCATGGCCTTTTGGTTTAATATGTTACAGTAATATCTATATGTCGTATGATCTATGGTATGGGCTATATTTAATCTGAAATTCACTACAAAAGAGGCGCAAAGTTTGCTCCATGTTATGAATTTGCAGCAGCCATGAGAATTTATCTTTTCTGGGTTACTGCAGTTAGAATAACATTTGATTGGATGCATTAAGATAACAGCACGGCAACCATTTGTACCTTTCATTGCATCAGCCCCTTGATGTCTTGTTTCTAGCCTTCTTGACTATCGGAGATAAGCCAGATAAGAGCTCAAACCACCACGATACTACCTACTGTAACGGTAGGTACTAACACCAGACATCAATGTCATATAATTTACGGGTGATTTATAACACACAGGGATGGCTTGAACCCGAACCCAAGTTCGAACTAGTTAGTTTTTCCGAACTTACGGCTGTATTTTAGATAATTGAATTTACAACCGCGTTCGCTAACCCTCGGATAAAGCGTTAGGTTTTTGGTGTAACTCTCGAATGTATCATTTTGTTTTTCGTGAACCCTCCAATGTAGCGTAGTTTTTGGTAACCCCTACCCTCCAATGTAGCGTAGTTTTTGGTAACCCTCCAATGTACTTTTTGTTTCAGTAACCCTCGAATGTAGGTTGTGCAACCTTCGAATGGGCAGTGGTTTTGTGTTTTACGCATTAGTTGTAGTGGCATTATACCCATCAGGTGATTTCAGTAACCCCTCAATTGGCGTTCGTTTCGGTAACCACCCTCGCAATGAGCTTTTAGCTAGTTTTGTTTTCGGTAATCCTCAAATGTAGTGTTTGGTGGAACCCTCACACCCTCGAATATCCCTCTACCGAATAGTGGTCGATTTCAGTAACGCCTCGAGATGTTGCGTTCGTAACCCTCAATACAGTGGTCGATTTCAGTAACCCTCGAATGTAGTGTTGTTCGGTAACCCTCAATACAGTGGTCGATTTCAGTAACCCTCGAATGTAGAGCGTTCGGTAACCTCGATACAGTGGTGGTCGATTTTCCATAACCCTCGAATGTAGCTTCGGTAATCTCCTCGAAATAACAGTGGTCGATTTCAGTAAACCCTCGAATGTAGCGTTCGTCGGTAACCCTCTCGAATACAGGGTCGATTTAGTAATAAACCCTCAATGTAGGTTTGGTAACCCTCGAATACAGTGGTCGAATTTCAGTAACCCTCGAATGTAGCGTTTCGGTAATCCCTCGAATACAGTGGTCGATTTCAGTAACCCCGAATGTAGTGGTTTGGTAACCCCTCGAAAATACAGTGGTCGATTAGCAGTAACCCCTCGAATGTCGTTCGGTAATCCTCGAATACAGTGGTCGATTTCAGTAACCTCGAATGTAGCGTTCGGTAATCCTCGAATACAGTGGTCGATTTCAGTAAACCCTCCGAATGTAGTGGGTTTTGGTAACCCTCAGAATACAGTGGTCGATTTCAGTAACCCTCGAATTGTACGTTCGGTAAACCCTCGATATACAGTGGTCGATTTCAGTAACCCTCGAATGTATCGTTTTCGGTAAACCGTTCCCCTCGAATCCAGTGGTTTGGTCAATTTCAGTAACCCTACGATGTAGCGTTCGGTAACCTCTCCTCGTACCAATTCATCCCTCGATAGTGGTGGTCGAATTTCACGAAAGTAACCCTCGAATTAGGTTGTACCCTCGAAATACAAGTGGTGCGAGTTTCAGTAACCCTCGAATGTAGCGTTCGGTAACCTCGAATACAGTGGTCGATTTTCAGTAACCCTCGATGTAGCGTTCGGTAATCCCGCTCAATACAGTGGTGTCGATTTCAGTAACCCTCGAATGTAGTCGTTCGGTAATCCTCGAATACAGTGGTCGATTTCAGTACCCTCGAATGTATGTCACGTTCGGTAATCCTCTCTATCCCTCCGAATACAGTGGTCGATTTCAGTAACCCTCGAATGTAGCGTTCGTAATCCTCAAATAAACAAGTGGTCGATTTCATTAACCCCGAATGTAGCGTTCGGTAATCCCTCGAATACAGTGGTCGATTTCAGTAACCCTCGATGTAGCGTTCGGTAATCCTCAAATATCAGTGGTGCGATTTCATTAGTAACCCTCCGAATGTAGCGTTCGGTAATCCTCGAATACAGTGGTGCGTTTCAGTAACCCTCGAATGTAGCGTTCGGTATCCTCGAATTTACAGTGGTTATGGCGATTTCAGTACCCCTCGAATGTAGCGTTCGGTAATCCTCGAAATACAGTGGTCGATTTTCAGTAACCCTCGAATGTAGCGTTCGGTAATCCTCAATACAGTGGGGTCGATTTTCAAGTACCCCTCGGTCCCATACAGTGAGAACAGACAGTAAAGGTCCCATACAGTGAGAATAGACGGTAAAGGTCCCATACAGTGAGAACAGACAGTAGAGGTCCCATACAGTGAGAAAAAAAGGTAAAGGTCCCATACAGTGAGAACAGACAGTAGAGGTCCCATACAGTGAGAAAAGACGTTAAAGGTCCCATACAGTGTGAACAGATGGTAAAGATCTTGCTCTCTGTTTCCTGCAGTCTCTATCCTCTATCTCTCACATTATTTCTCACCTGCAGTCTCTATCCTCTGTCTCTTACACTTTATGTCTCTCATTCACATTTTCTTTCTCTTCTGCAGTCTCTATCTCTCACATTCTGTCTCTCCTGCGGTCTCTATCCTCTATTTCTCACACTTTCTGTCTCTCATGCAGGCCCTATCCTCTATCTTTCACATTCTCTCTCTCTTCCATTTGCCTAAAGAGGCAAATGGAAAGGAAGAAAAAGGCATTTAAAACCTTTAAGGCCGAGGGAACGGAAAGGGCCTTTAGGGATTATAAAAATTGTAATAAGGAGTGTAAGAAAGCAATCAAACTAGCTAAAATTAATAATGAAGTTAGGATAGCTGAAGAAAGCATCACTAAGCCTAAATTTTTTTTAAAGTATATTAATAGTAAGAAGATGAGGACTGAGAATGTGGCACCATTAATTAATGGGGATAAGTTAGTTACGGAGGATGGCGATAAAGCAAATGTCTTGAATCATTTTTTTCCCTCTGTATACACTATAGAAGATCCAAGTACAGATATCATAGAGTATAGTAGCAATAATGGTATAAAAGATTCAAGTGCACTTTGGTTAACCGAGGATATGGTACAGAAAGAACTAAAGAAGGTTAATATTAATAAATCTCCTGGACCGGATAATATACATTCTCGGGTACTTAAGGAGCTAAGTTCAGTTTTATCTAGGCCATTGTTTCTTATTTTTGCTGATTCCCTCATGTCCGGTGGTGTGCCTCTGGATTGGAAAAAGGCTGATGTTATTCCAATATTCAAAAAGGGTAGTCGTTCACAGCCGGGTAATTACAGGCCTGTAAGTTTAACTTCAGTGGTGGGGAAGATCCTGGAAAGTTTAATAAGGGAACATGTTCTAGAGTATGTTTCAAGGACTGACATTATAAGTAGTAACCAGCATGGATTTAGGAGGAATAGATCTTGTCAAACTAACTTGCTTGGCTTTTATGAGGAAGTAAGTAGAAATTTAGACTCTGGCATAGCAGTAGATGTAGTTTACTTGGATTTTGCAAAGGCTTTTTGATACAGTCCCCCATAGGCGACTAATGAATAAGCTAAGGTCTGTTGGTCTGGGGAGTCACATTTGTACATGGATAGAAAATTGGTTAATGAATAGGATGCAGAGAGTAGTTGTTAATGGGGCTTAATCATTATGGACTAAAGTGCTAAGTGGGGTGCCACAGGGTTCTGTGTTGGGGCCGCTTCTATTTAATCTGTTTATTAATGATTTGGAAGTGGGTATTGTCAGCAAGGTTTCTGTGTTTGCTGACGACACAAAACTTTGTCGACCATTAAAAACTTCAGAGGATGTGCAATCGTTGCAAGGGGATCTAGATAGATTCTCACATTGGGCTGCTAAGTGGCAGATGAATTCAATGTTGATAAATGTAAGGTGATGCATTTTGGACTTAAAAATCCTTGTGTTACTTATACTTTAAATGTCTCTGTGTTAAGTGAATCCCTGTTGGAAAGGGATTTTGGAGTTTTGGTGGATAACAAACTTAAAGGTAGCAAGCAGTGCCAGGCGAACAGCCAGAGCCAGCATGGTATTGTCTTGTATAAAGAGAGGTATGGATTCAAGGGGAAAATGTAATTCTCCTCTTTACAAAGCATGGTAAGGCCTCATTTGGAATATGCAGTGCAATTTTGGGAATCCTGTGTACAAAAAAGACATCTTTGAAATGGAAAGGGTTCAAGAAGGGCAACTAAATTTAATGGGGATTGAGGGGGCTTGAATATGAAGAGAGACTGGAAAGTTACAATTATGTACACTGGAGAAAGGCGCTTTGCGTGGGATATGATGATTACTGTGTATAAATACATTAACAGGCCACAATAAACTATCTGGGGCATTGTTCACCAATAGAACATGTCAAGGACACGAGGACATCCCTTAAGTCTTGAAGAAACAAGGTTTAGGCTTCAGCTCGGAAAGGGTTTTTCACTGTGAGAACGGTAAAGCTATGGAACTGTCTTCCAGTGGACTTGTTTATGGCAGGTTCATTGGTCAGTTTCAAAAAAAAGCTGGATGAGTTATTGCAAACAGGAATGTTACAAGTTACTGGTATTGATTACATAAGTAGAGTTGGATAAGGGTTTGTCACTGTGAGAACGTAAAGCTATGGAACTGTCTTCCAGTGGACGTTGTTATTGGCAGGTTCATTGGTCAGTTTAATAAAAAGGCTGGATGAGTTTCTGCAAACAAGAATGTTACAAGTTACTGGTATTGGTACATAAAGTAGAGTTGGGAAGAGTTTGTCACTGTGAGAACGGTAAAAGCTATGGAACTGTCTTCCAGTGGACGTTGTTATGGCAGGTTCATTGGTCAGTTTAAATAGAAAGCTGGATGAGTTTCTGCAAACAAGGAATGTTACAAGTTACTGGTATTGATACATAAAGTAGAGTTGGGAAAGGGTTTTTCACTGTGAGACAGTAAAGCTATGGAACTGTCTTCCAGTGGACGTTGTTATGGCAGGTTCATTGGTCATTTAATAAAAAGCTGGATGAGTTTTCTTGCAAACAAGGAATGTTACAAGTTACTGGTATTGATACATAAAGTAGAGTTGATCCTGGGAAATTTCCGATTGCCACTTGGAGTCAGGAAGGAATTTTTCCCCCCTTCATAAATTTGGTGGGGTTTTTTTTGCCTTCCTCTGGATCAACAGTTAGGCAGGAAATGAGGATATTGCTAGATGGGTTGAACTGGATGGACGTATGTCTTTATTCAACCTCAAATACTAATACACTCCATATCTATTTTTCTGCCAGTCTCTATCTCTCACATTCTGTGAGAGGGGCATTCCGTGGGCATTCTGGGGGCTTGGCTTTGGAAAGTGGGCGTGACTTGGGAGGAGAATCAAGTCCTCTCAAGTCCGGGATTCTGGGGTGGTCTTGCGGGAGTGCGGGAGACGACCCTAGAATGAGGGTAGACTCCCGGACAATCTGGGAGGGGTGTATACCTGACACTGTAATTGGTACATTTAATCGTGCTTGGTGCCCACGTTGTGACTGGTACATTTAATGGTGCCCACCATGTGCCTGGTACACAAAGTTAAGTTTAAACTTACCCCCCTTTCTCTCCCTCTCCCATACATACCTTATACTGCTGGTGCTGGAGAACTTCTGTGCTCCATCCCACCTCCACTATTAACCTCTGTCGGTCCATAGCACTAACCATCTTCATACTCAGAGGGAGCTCATCACGCCTCTCAGAAATCACCAGTGAGCCTGAGCCGAGCAGGAGATTCAAACTCCTGCACTCACAGTAAATCACTGCTATGGACTACCAATCAGACACGCTTTCCCCGTTTACTATCCATTAAGACAGGTGTGCTGTGTCAGGACATGGTTTCTCCCCTTTACTATTCCAGTAGCTAGTGCGCTGTGTCAGGACATGGTTTTCTCCTTTACTATCCCATTAGACTAATGCCTGTGTCAGGACATGGTTTCTTTCTCTCTTACTATCCCAGTAGACTAGTGTGCTGTGTCAGGACATGGTTTCCCCTTTACTTCCCAGTAAGACTAGTGCGCTGTGTCAGTGACATGGTTTCTCCTTTACTATCCGGAGACTAGTGTGCTGGGTCAGGACATGGTTTCTCTGTTTACTACTACCCAGTAGACTGTGCGGCTGTGTCAGGACATGGTTTCTCCTTTACTATCCCAGTAGACTAGTGCGCTGTGTCAGGACAGGTTTCCTCCTTTACTATCCCAGTAGACTAGTGCGCTGTGTCAGACATGGTTTCTCTTACTATCCAGTAGACTAGTGCGCTGTGTCAGGACATGGTTTCTCCTTTACTATCCAGTAAGCTAGTGCGCTGTGTCAGGACATGGTTTCTCCTCTTTACTATCCAGTAACTAGTGCGCTGTGTCAGGACATGGTTTTCTCCTTTACTATCCCATAGACTAGTGCGCTGTGTCAGGACACGTGGTTTCCCTTTACTAATCCCAGTAGACTAGTGGCTGTGTTCAGGACATGGTTTCCCCTTTACTTCCAGTAGACTAGTGCGCTGTTCAGACTGGTTTCCTCCTTTACTATCCCGTAGACTAGTGCGCTGTGTCAGGACAGGTTTCCCCCTTTACTATTCCCAGTAGACTAGTGCGCTGTGTCAGGACATGGTTTCCTCCTTTACTATTCCCAGTAGACTAGTGCGCTGTGTCAGGACCATGGTTTCTCCTTACTATCCCAGTAGACTAGTGCGCTGTGTCGACATGGTTTCCTTTACTATCCCAGTAGACTAGTGCGCTGTGTCAGGACATGGTTTCTCTCCTTTACATTCCAGATGACTAGTGCGCTGTGTCAGGACTGGTTTTCTCCTTTACTATCCCAGTAACTGTGCGCTGTGTCAGGACATGGTTTCTCCTTTAATATTCCAGTAGACTAGTGCGCTGTGTCAGCAACATGGTTTCTCCTTTACTATCCCAGTAGACAGTGCGCTTTCAGGACTGGTTTCCCTTTACTATCCCATGAATAGTCGCTGTGTCAGGACATGGTTCCTTTACTATCCCAGTAGACTAGTGCGCTGTGCAGGACATGGTTTCCCCTTTACTCTCCCAGTGACTAGTGGCTGTGTCTGGACATGGTTTTCTCCTTTACTATCCCAGTAGACTAGTGCCTGTGTCAGGCATGGTTTCCTTTACTTCCCAGTAGACTATGCTGTGCAGGACATGTTCCCTTTACTATCCCAGTTAATAGTGCTGTGTCAGGACAATGGTTTTCCTTTACTAGCCCATAGACTAGTGCGCTGTGTCAGACATGGTTTCCCCCTTTCTTCCCAGTAGACTAGTGCACTGTGTAGGACATGTTTTCCCTTTACTATCCAGTAGAATAGTGCGCTGTGTCAGGGCATGGTTTCTCCCTTTACTACCCAGTAGACTATGGCGCTGTTCAGACATGGTCCCTTACTATCCCAGTAGACTATGCCTGTGTTCGGGACAATGTTTACCCTTTACTATCCCATTAAGACTATGCACTGTGTCGACATGGTTTTCACCTTACTACTACCCATAGACTAGGTGCTGTGTCATGACTGGTTTTCACCTTTACTATCACAGTATACTATTTGCTGAGTTCAGGACATGGTTTCACCTTACTATTCCCAGTAATAGTGTTCTGTGTCAGGACCGTTCTCCTTTACATCCCAGTATACTAGTGTCGCTGTGTCAGACATGGTTTTCACCTTTTACTATCCCAGTAGACTATTGCGCTTGTGTCAGACATTGGTTTCACACCTTTCACTATCCAGTAGACTAGTGGCGCTGTGTCGGACATGGTTTCACCCTTTACTATCCCAGTAACCTAGTGGTGCTGTGTCAGACATGGTTTCACCTTTACTATCCCATAGACTAGTGTGCACTGTGGCAGGACATGGTTTCACCTTTACTATCCCATAACTAGTTCGCTGTGGTCAGGACATGGTTTCACCTTTACTTCCAGTAGACTAGTGCGCTGTTCGTCAGTCAGACATTGGTTTCACCTTACTTATCCCGTAGACTAGTCGCGCTGTGTCAGGACATGGTTTCACCTTTACTATCCCCGGTAGCCTAGTGCGCTGTGTCAGACATGGTTTCACCTTTACTATCCCAGTAGACTAGTGCGCTGTGTCAGGACATGGTTTCCCCTTTACTATCCCAGTCACCTAGTGCGCTGTGTCCTGGACACTGGTTTCCTTCCTCCCCTTTACTATCCCAGTAGACTAGTGCGCTGTGTCAGGACAATGGGTTTCACCTTTACTATCCCAGTAGACT
This sequence comes from Hymenochirus boettgeri, assembly GCA_019447015.1. Classification (NCBI taxonomy): domain Eukaryota; kingdom Metazoa; phylum Chordata; class Amphibia; order Anura; family Pipidae; genus Hymenochirus; species Hymenochirus boettgeri. Next base: position 273,642,203 of record CM033473.1, on the reverse strand, counting down.
AGTGCGCTGTGTCAGGACATGGTTTCACCTTTACTATCCCAGTAAGACTAGTGGCGCTGTACAGGACATGTTTCCCCTTAACTATCCCAGTAGACTAGTGCGCTGTGTCAGACATGGTTTCCCCTTTACTATCCCAGTAGACTAGTGCGCTGTGTCAGGACATGGTTTCCCCTTTACTATCCCAGTAGACTAGTGCGCTGTGTCGGGACATGGTTTCCCCTTTACTATCCGAGTAGACTAGTGTGCTGTGTCAGGACATGGTTTCCCCTTTACTATCCCAGTAGACTAGTGCGTTGTGTCGGGACATGGTTACCCCTTTACTATCCCAGTAGACTAGTGCCTGTGTCAGGACATGGTTTCCCCTTTACTATCCAGTAGACTAGTGCGCTGTGTCAGGACATGGTTTTCACCTTTACTATCCCGTATACTAGTGTCTGTGTCAGGACATGGTTTCACCTTTACTATCCCAGTAGACTAGTGTGCCTGTGTTCAGGACATGGTTTCCACTTTACTATCCCGATACTAGTGTGCTGTGGTCAGACATGGTTTCACTTTACTATCCCAGTAGACTAGTGCGCTGTGTCAGGACATGGTTTTCTCCCTTTACTACCTCCCAGTATACTAGTGCGCTGTGTCAGAACATGTTTTCACCTTTACTATCCCAGTAGACTAGTGCGCTGTGTCAGGACATGGTTTCACCCTTTACTATCCCAGTAGACTATGTGCGCTGTCTCAGCATGGTTTCCACCTTTACTATCCCAGTACTAGTGCACTGTGGCAGGACATGGTTTCACCTTTACTATCCCAGTAGACTAGTGCGCTGTGTAAGGACATGGTTTCCCCCTTTACTATCCCAGTAGACTAGTGCGCTGTGTCAGGACAGGTTTTCCCCTTTACTATCCCAGTAGACTAGTGTGCTGTGTCAGACATGGTTTCCCCTTTACTATACCAGTAGACTAGTGCCTGTGTTGGGACATTGTTTCCCCTTTACTATCCCAGTAGACTAGTGCGCTGTGTCAGGACATGGTTTTCTCCTTTACTATCTCCATGTAGACTAGTGTGCTGTGTCAGGACATGTTTTCTCCTTTACTATCCACGTAGACTAGTGCGCTGTGGAGACATGGTTCCCCCTTTACTATCCCGTAGACTAGTGCACTGTGTCAGGACATGGTTTCCCCTTTACTTCCCCAGTAGACTAGTGCGCTGTGTCAGGACATGGTTTCTCCTTTACTATCCCATTAGACTAGTGCGCTGTGCAAGACATGGTTTTCCCTTTACTATACAATAGACTGTGTGCTGTGTCAGAACATGGTTTCCCTTTACTATCCCAGTAGACCTAGTGCGCTGTGTCAGAATGGTTTCCCCTTTACTATCCCAGTAGACTAGTGTGCTTTTTTTAGGACAGGTTTTCCCCTTTACTATCCCAGTAGACTAGTGTGCTGTGTCAGGACATGGTTTCCCTTTACATCCCAGTAGACAGTGTGCTGTGTCAGGACATGGTTTCCCCTTTACTATCCCAGTAGACTAGTCGCTGTGTCAGGACATGGTTTCCCCTTTACTATCCCAGTAGACTAGTGGCTGTGGTCAGGACATGGTTTCCCTCTCCCTTACTATCCCAGTTGAATAGTGCTCTGTGTCAGGACATGGTTTCACCTTTCTATCCCAGTAGACTAGTGCACTGTGGCAGACATGGTTTCCTCCCCATTTGCGCTGTGGCAATCGCAAATGCAGAGCAGTGATTTACAGTGAGTGCAGAAGTTGAATCTCCTGCTCGGCGTCATGGCTCACTGGTGATTGGCTAGGGGCTGATGAGCTTCCCTCTGAGTATGGAGAGTTTGTTCTCGCTCGTCCTTGGATCCCTTAACTCTGTGTATGATCCGGAAGGGGAGCTTAACCAGGGGCATAACTACAGGGGTGCAAGGGCAACTGCAGGGGGGCTCAGAAGCAAAAGGTGCCCCATCTTCCTATTTTTCCTATGATAGATATAGCCTTTCTCCCAGAAACCACTGTGGATGTCATCAGTTATAATCAGTGCTTCGCTAATGTCATCAGTTATACTCTGGGCTTTTCTATGTCATCAGTTATAATCAGTGCTTAGCTATGTCATAATTATAATGAGTTTTGTAGCTTTATCAACCAGTAAATCAGTGCGTAGCTATTACATCATTATAATCTGGGCTTTGTGTGCGCATAACTATACTTTTCCCCGTGATTCTGTGCAAAAATTATCAGAGCACATTTGATTGTGTTATCCTCGCAAAACATGATCGTAATGCGTGAGAAACTTGCTAGTGTGGCCTACCCCTTAAAAACTAAAAAAAAAATGCCATTAAAATGCCATTTTTCTGCTTTAGTTCTCCTTTAAAGGTGGCAGTCTAACTGATCATATTCCTATATAAAATGAAGCTCCACGTATTTTACAGTAGGGGATTAACACATTCATCATTTTACATTAAGAATCTTGACGCTTGATCCCTGCACTATGAATATAAAGCCTGATGCCTTCTCTCTAACTCATTAACATATGAATAACTCCTTTAATAAAATTACCTATTAGCACCCATGTATTTATTGCAGAATTTCCAGAAAACAGACTAACGACTGTGATTGCGTTGGAAGTTCAAAATGACATCACTAAACAGATCAACAGAACAAACTGTTTGTATCGTACCACAGCAGAAATAGAAAAAACAAATCTGAACAATCAAGTGATTTGTGTGGTTGGGAACAGAAGGATAAACTGGTACAAAAGAAATAATGTGCTTGTGAAGCAGCGGAATGGAAACACAATCTTTTAAGATTTTGTCATGTACAGACGAACAGCTGCAAACCTTTTATGGAACTGTAAATTGTAATCACAGTTCTCTCCAGACTCTTGAGTACAAAAAAAAGGTCAAATATCCAACTACATCTCCAGCTAATTTTATTCTGATAACTAGCCATTCCGAAAACGGGTTATATGTGTATTTGCAATGCCAAGAAAAAGGGATTTACTGGAATAAATTATGGGTCTGTTTATATTACTTCTTATTGAGTGTGTAAGTTCCGGTGCAATTAGGTGCCATGCGATACAGGAATTGGAGACATTCAGTGTTTATTCCCAACAGCTAATGTTATACTAGTGGTATCATTTGTTTAGTTTGTATTGAAGGGACAGTAGTTTAAATAGTGTGATCCAGGTGGTGTGCACTAGAGAAAGTATTACACACAAAAAACCAGAACCCTTAAAGAGGAACTGTGGTCCAAAATGACTTTATCGATAGGAATTGCTCCCCTGAGAGTTTTTTGCAATTTATTTCCATTGTTTATTTTACATAGTTTTTGAAGATATTTACAGTTTTTGTGTGTGATATGGCAGCAGCATCACCAGGTCCCCTGCATTTCCTGCTTCCTGCTCTTGAAACCTGTCAGTTCAATCTGCCCTGTGTCTCCTCCCCTTTGCAGCCCCCCCTGGTCCCTCCCACTCATGGACCCCATGGCCCCTCCACTTGCAGGCTCCCCTTGGCCCACTCCCTTACAGCCCCATGTGGCCCCGCCCACTCGTGGTGCCTAACCCACCACTCACTGGTGCTTAAGCCCCAACCGCTCACAGGTGCTGTGGCCACTCTGACACCCCCCCTACCCATGTCCCCCCCCACACAGCAGAGAGGAGGAGGACTTCTGTCTCCCCTCACACACTGATGGAGTCTGAGGCTGTGCTCACTGGCCACTATGCAGGAGAAGCCTTGAATGTCTCATGTCAGTCTCCCACCCATTAACTTTCTGGTCATGTCATTTCTGTATATCTTGGGCTGTGGAGGCACATAGAGAGGGGTTTGGTGGCTTGTTTTAAAGGTCAGGAACACTGGCCTTTCATTTAAACTCAATTTGTTTGGAGACCACAGTTCCCCTTTAAGAATAAGGCCTCGTCAACGTCGATGTGTGCAGTAGCAACGAACCCCGATGGCGATATACCGCCTGACAAACAGCCGTTTCAGCTGAGAATCGCGCGCGTGTATTCGTTCGGGTCGGGGGTCGTTCGTCGATCTGCCTGGCGCACGTATGATTGTCAACCTTAACATGGCAGATGAAAACTTAATTGGCTGTCACTCCTCAATAAAATGATATTAGAGGTAGGAATAATCAATCCTACCTCCGTGCCCCAAGTACTTTTCATTTTTAAAACATAACTTTTTACTGTGAAGTTGTCCTTTAATACATATTCTTTCGAAATGTATTTGACACATTATAACAGCGCGCGTGTTTATTTACGTAAAAAAATATGATTCACATTGGAAATTTGTTGATACCGCCACTGATGCTGGCCATACACTGACCTGACGTCATTCAATGATCAATCGAAACTATCGTAATGTCCGGTGCAGTCATTTTACCTGCTGACGTTCCTGTAACATTCCCTGGCTGGTCATGGTTTGCTATCTAGGCTATGGCTGTAATTGTTTGTTTGCAATGTATTCAGGCCTGGGCGCTTGACACAAGGCATATTAGGAATTGTCCCCTTGCAGACTAGTATGGCAGTTGCGTCTCTAGTCTTAGTTTGTACTCACCCGCAGACTGCCCTTATATCCACAATGCAGTTTTCAGGACAGGTCTATCTTCCTGATGGCAGTAAACAGCTAAGTTTTGTCCTACAATAATACATCTTCCACAAACCAAAGCAGAAATGATTTAAATGGGCTTCCTATATCTATATAAAGCTTAAACCCTGTTACAGAAGCTATGATGAGATGAAAGTACAAGGGAAATATATTCATTATGTTCTCAGTATTAATCTCTGCCTTATTTAACCATGAGCGGCCTATATGAATATTACATGACACTGAGGTTGCATTCTCAGCTGGAACGCATGGTTCTCAATTCCTGAAATATAATATATACCAGTGTAACATTTTTCTTCTTGAATATTACAATCGGATTTATGTAGGTTTGTGTTAAGAACAGTAGTAGAGAACATAACTGGTTTCCAGTGCCCTATTCGCCTTATCTTCCTTCTTCATCCTCTTCTCTCCTCTCATCTATCTTCATCTTGTAACAAGTGATACTTTTCCGGTGCCTTGTTCCTCCAATGATGGCAGCACCTAGGATGTAAACAATATTTGCCTAAATGCCGGTCTGTGCCCGATTGTTTGGATTACCTAGCCGCCTAGTCTCTGCTTTCCTGGGTGCGCTCTTTGTTCTTGGTTTGGATTTCCTGGCTCCTTGACCCCTTTGCCTTGTTTACGATCTTGCCGTCTGCCCGAGCCTTCGGCTTACGTTTCTGGGCTTTGATACCTGCTGTCCTTGTATCGGTTCCTGAATCTTTCATGTCTGCTACCTGCCCTAACCCCCGCCTGTTACAGGATTTTCATCATTCTTTCCCCTTTGGATTTGATGCTTTGGACATTCCACCCCAGTCCTGGCCTAACTGACCATTAAACAGGACCAATCCTTACATTCCTTACATATTTCTTAGCCCCGACCGTTCACCAGTAGTGATTTTAAGTTTAAAAACATGAAGGAAGGCACATTGAGAGTCTTCCATGCGGACAAGGTTGCTAAGAACGTTCTTAATAAAAGTTTAATTTTTTGGGCTTTATTTCCCCTTTAAATATGCCCCAAAGTATCTCTCAATAGCTCTCACAAAAACCACCAGGATATAATCATTGTACTTATTAAACCTTAAACAGAGGCGTGTCATGTATGGGGCCTTGGTCGTTGGTCATTTGTTGATCCGACAAAGGGAAAAGCTTCATTGTTCCATGACTATATAAAATCATGAGGCCACAGGCTAATTTACATTAACACTGAGCATCTACACACAACGTTTGTCGTCGAACATCTGTTAACAAGCCATTGTCAATTTACTTTTATGACCAGGCTCCCTGCAGGTCCAGTAACTAGGAATCACTGACCCCCCAGCAAATCTATGATGAACTCCTATCCATGCTTCTCATGCAGTTTTCTGGAGGAGTGCTATATCTGTCATAGGAAAAATAGGAAGACGGGCCCCCTTGGCTCCTGGACCCCTGCGGTTGCTCCCCCTGCTCCCATGTGTAGTAACACCCCTACTGCTGAAGGCGACAATTTATTCGAACTCCCATCTGAAAACCTTTTATTACAAATACTCTGGAGACTATTGATCCTATCCATGAAAATCTATCCACATCCCACCGCAGGTCAAATAAAAGGATTGTTTATACATAAAAACACAATAAAATGGGATGGAAGAAAGTGTTACTGCTAGATAGAATTGCCAATGTGAAGAAGAATGTTTTTAATCATTAATTACCACCTAAATTTAAGTTTATGGTAAAACACTTTCCTGACCCATACCTGTTTCAATTAAAATGACGTGTCACTGTTTATTTAAATAATTCCTCTCGAGATACAAAATCCTCCAACCTTGTAAAACAAAACTGGTGCAGAGATGTGGGGAGATAATGATGTGAACCTATCTTAGCACAGCTCTGTGCAATGTGTTTCTCAATAGTCAAGAGTAACAGGGGCGTAACTGCACCCCCCCCCCCCCGTGAGATTGATTGCCGGCCCCTGACCCAACCCCCTCAACGATCATCTGTTTTTAAAACAGCTGATTGTGTGGTATGATGGTAAACATACGCACAATCAGCTGTTTTAAAAAGCTGGACCGAACTTCCGGTGTGGTTCCCGTCTTTTAAAGAGCTGATCATATGTTTTTTCTTCATACACACGATCAGCTGATGGCAGAGGTTGTGACGGCCCTCTTACCATCCAGGCCCCCCGCCGGGGTGATGGGGCCGGTCGTTACACCACAGGTACCACTCATGTTTTTTTAAGGGATTTTTGTATCCCCTTCTGTCATTATAAGGATATTAGAAGTCACTGAGGAGTTCTGTGTCCATTTAAAGGTACAAGGACCCATTGTTGTAGCATCCCACACCCTTCTTTCAAAATATTACTTATTTGCCTATAAAACTTGACCCCTGTTTTCCGCATTTAACTAAGGGCAATGACACCGCCTGAATATTTAACCTTAGGAAACATATCAGAGCACATTTACACTCAAATGCAGACAAGCCAATGTACTGAAACCAAGGTCTGCAGGGTCAGGTAACGTAACTGCAGGGCCCCCCTGCAAGATTGGAGGCCTGACCCTTTACACAACCCCTCCCCAGAGGATCCAAATTGTTTTTAATCTATTTGTTCAATGCACCTATACCAGAGTTTTGACTGTGGCGACAAATCTGTCCTCCCAGGCTGCTTGGCCAGTTCCATGTGCAAAGCTGGGTACCTAGATATATACAAGGTGATTGCACTTATAAGATGTGATGTATACAATGTCCCTGGACGCTTAATGTTATTTCACTCTCAGTGCTGCTCTCCTAGCACAAAAGATCCAAGTAGCTCATTGGTCAACTCATCTCTCCTGGTGAAGCACATAGAGCACGCATAAGCAGGCCATACACGTAATAGGCAATCGACCAATCCTGATTTAAATTTAACACCGTAACTGTAACTGATTTTTCTTCATTGTCCCTGTAGGAATCGCTTGGTTTAATAAAATGTGTTACCCTCTAGGCAAGGGTTTTTTAATGGATCTACCGAATTAATTCATCATGGAACTTGATGAGTTTTCTGATGGATGGAGGAAGGTGTCCATGGCCTTTTGGTTAATAGTTACAGTAATATCTATATGTCTGTATGATCTATGTATGGGCTTATATTTAATCTGAAATTCACTACAAAAAGAGCGCAAAGTTTTGCCCATGTTATGAATTTGCAGAGCCAATGAGAATTTATCTTTTTCTGGGTTACTGCAGTTAGATAACATTTGATTGGATGCATTAAGATTAACAGCACGGCACCATTTGTACCTTTCATTGCATCAGCCCCTTGATGTCTTTTTTTTCTAGCCTTCTTGACTATCGAGATAAAGCCAGATAAGAGCTCAAACCACCACGATACGACCTACTGTAACGGTAGGTACTAACACCAGACCATCAATGTCATATATTTACAGGTGATTTATAACCACAGGGATGGCTTGAACCCGAACCCAAGTTCGAACTAGTTAGTTTTCCGAACTTACGGCTGTATTTTAGATAATAATTGAATTTACAGGCCTTCGCTAACCCTCGAGATAAAGCGTTAGGTTTTTTGGTAACTCTCGAATGTATCATTTTGTTTTTCGTGAACCCTCCAATGTAGCGTAGTTTTTGGTAACCCCTCCAATGTAGCGTAGTTTTTTGGTAACCCTCCAATGTAGCTTTGTTTCAGTAACCCTCGAATGTAGTGTTTTGGCAACCTTCGAATGCAGTGGTCGATTTCAGTAAACCCTCCAATGTGGCGTTCGTTTTCGGTAACCCTCGAATGGTAGCTTTTGTTTTCGGTAATCCTCAAATGTAGTGTTTGGTAACCCTCGAATACAGTGGGTCGATTTCAGTAACCCTCCCTCGAATGTAGCGTTTCGTTAAACCCTCAATACGTGGTCGATTCATTCAGTAACCCTCGAATGTATGTTCGGTAACCCTCGAATACAGTGGTCGATTTCAGTAACCCTCGAATGTAGCGTTCGGTAACCCTCGAATAGCAGTGGGTCGATTTCAGTAACCCTCGAATGTAGCTTCGGTAATCCCTCGAATACAGTGGTCGATTTCAGTAAACCCTCGAATGTAGCGTTCGGGTAACCCTCGAATACAGTGGTCGATTTCAGTAACCCGAATGTAGTGTTTGGTAACCCTCGAATACAGTGGTCGATTTCAGTAACCCTCGAATGTAGCGTTTCGGTAATCCTCGAATACAGTGGTCGATTTTCAGTAACCCCGAATGTAGTGTTTGGTAACCCTCGATACAGTGGTCGATTCAGTAACCCTCGAATGTACGTTCGTATCCTCGAATACAGTGGTCATTTCATACCCTCGAATGTAGCGTTGGTATTCCTCGAATAACAGTGGTCGATTTCAGTACCCTCGAATGTAGTGTTTGGTAACCCTCGAATACAGTGGTCGATTTCAGTAACCCTCGAATGTACGTTCGGTAACCCTCGAATACAGTGGTCGATTTCAGTACCCTCGAATGTAGCGTTCGTAAACCCTCGAATACAGTGGTCGCATTTCAGTAACCCTCGAATGTAGCGTTCGGTAATCCTCGAATACAGTTGGTCGATTTCATTAACCCTCGAATGTTAGTGTTTGGTAACCCTCGAATACAGTGGTTCGTAACCCCCCTCGATGTCGTTCTACCCTCGATACAGTGTCGTTTCATAACCCTCGAATGTAGCGTTCGGTAACCTCGAATACAGTGGTCGATTTTCAGTAACCCTCGAATTAGCGTTCGGTATCCTCCGAATACAGTGGTCGATTTCAGTAACCCTCGAATGTAGCGTTCGGTAATCCTCGAATACGTGGGTCATTTCAGTACCCTCGAATGTAGCGTTCGGTAATCCTCCAATACAGTGTCGATTTCATACCCCTCGCTGTACTTCGTAATCCTCGAATACAGTGGTCGATTTCAGTAACCCTCGAATGTAGCGTTCGGTAATCCTCAAATACAAGTGGTCGATTTCATTAACCCCTCGAATGTAGCGTTCGGTAATCCCTCGAATACAGTGGTCGATTTCAGTAACCCTCGAGTTAGCGTTCGGTATCCTCAAATACAGTGTCGATTTCCAGTAACCCTCGATGTAGCGTTCGGTAACCCTCGAATACAGTGGGTCGATTTCAGTAACCCTCGAATGTAGCGTTCGGTAATCCTCGAATACAGTTTGTCGATTTCAGTAACCCCTCGATGTAGCGTTCGGTAATCCTCAAATACAGTGGTCGATTTCAGTAACCCTCGAATGTAGCGTTCGGTAATCCCTCAAATACAGTGGTCGATTTCAGTAACCCCGAATGTAGCGTTCGTACCCCTCGAATACAGTGTCGATTTTTCAGTAACCCTCGAATGTAGCGTTCGGTAATCCTCGAATACGTGGTCGATTTCAGTAACCCTCGAATGTAGCGTTCGGTAATCCTCAAATACAGTGGTCGTTTTCATAACCCTCGAATGTAGCGTTCGTAATCCTCGAGACAGTGGTCGATTTCAGTAACCCTCGAATGTAGCGTTCGGTAATCCTCAATACAGTGGTCGATTTCAGTAACCCTCGAATGTAGCGTTCGGTAATCCTCGAATACAGTTGGTCGATTTCAGTAACCCTCGAATGTAGCGTTCGTAATCCCTCAAATACAGTGGTCGATTTCAGTAACCCTCGAATGTACGTTCGGTAACCCTCGAATACATGGTCGATTTCAGTACCCCTCGAATGTAGCGTTCGGTAATCCTCGAATACAGTGGTCGATTTTCAGTACCCCCTCGAATGTAGCGTTCGGTAATCCTCAAATCAGTGGGTCGATTTCAGTAACCCTCGAATGTAACCGTTCGGTAATCCTCAAATACAGTGTCGATTTCAGTAACCCTCGAATGTAGCGTTCGGTAACCCCCGAATACAGTGGTCCGATTTCAGTAACCCTCGAATGTAGCGTTTTCGGTAACCCTCGAATACAGTGGGTCGATTTCCAGTAACCCTCGAATGTAGCGTTCGGTAATCCTCAAATACAGTGGTCGATTTCAGTAACCCTCGAATGTAGCGTTCGGTAACCCTCGAATACAGTGGTCGATTTCAGTAACCCTCGCATGTTAGGTTTCGGTAATCCCTCGAATACAGTGGTCGATTTCAGTAACCCTCGAATGTAGTGTTCGTAACCCTCGATACATGGTCGATTTCGTCACCTCCGAATATCTTGGTACCTCGAATACGTGGTCGATTTCAGTAACCTCGAATGTAAGCGTTCGGTAATCTCAAATACAAGTGGTCGATTTCAGTAACCCTCGAATGTACGTCGGTAATCCTCGAATACAGTGGTCGATTTCAGTAACCCCTCGAATGTAGTGTTCGGTAACCCTCAATACAGTGGTCGATTTCCAGTAACCCTCGAATGTAGCGTTTGGTACCCTCGAATACAGTGGTCCGATTTCAGTAACCCTCGAATGTAGTTCGGTAATCCTCGAATACAGTGTTCGATTTCAGTAACCCTCGAATGTAGCGTTCGGTATCCTCAATACAGTGGGTCGATTTCAGTAACCCTCGAATGTTGCGTTCGGTAATCCTCACGAATACAGTGGTCGATTTCAGTAACCCTCGAATGTCGTTCGTAACCCTCGAATACAGTGGTCGATTTCAGTAACCCTCGAATGTAGTGTTCGGTAATCCTCGAATACAGGGTCGATTTCAGTAACCCTCGAAGTACGTTCGTAACCCTCGAATACAGTGTCATTTCAGTAACCCCGAATGTATTGTCGTAATCCTCGAATACAGTGGTCGATTTCAGTAACCCTCGAATTGTAGCGTCGGTAATCTCAAATACAGTGTCGATTTCAGTAACCCTCGCATGTAGCGTTCGGTAACCTCTCGAATACTGGTCGTTCAGTAACCCTCGAATGTAGCGTTTGGTAACCCTCGAATACAATGGTCGATTTCAGTAACCCTCGAACTGTAGCGTCGGTAACCCTCGAAACAGTGGTCGATTTTCATTAACCTCGAATGTAGCTTTCGGTAACCTCGAATACACGTGGTCGCTTTCAGTAACCCTCGAGAATGTAGCCGTTCGGTAAACCTCGAATAACAGGGTCGATTTCGTAACCTCGAATGGTCGCGTTCGCTAAACCCTCGAATACAGTGGTCCGTTTCGTAACCCTCGATGTTAGTTTTGGTAAACCCTCGAATACAGTGGGTCGATTTCAGTACCCTAGAATTAGCGTTCGGTAACCTCGAATAACAGTGGTCGTTTCAGTAAAAAAACGAACAAAAAAAAACAAAATAAAAAACAAAAATTAAAACAAAAAAAATAAAAACTAAAAAAAACACAAACAAACTCAAAAAAACCCCCGATGTAAGATGTTTCGTAACCCCCGAATACAGTGGTCATTTCAGTAACTCCTCGAATGTACGTTCGGTAACCCTCCGAATACAGTGGTCGATTGTCAGTAACCCCTCGAATGTAGTGTGTGTACACACTCTAAAACCCTCTCAATGACCGTCAAGTAAACGTGTGGCCAATCCCAATTTTCCCATGCTGTGCAGAACAAATACCGCTGATTGTATTATATACATTAACATGTATATAAAGTCCCTTTTACGTTGGGTACAGACTGTATAAGAAATGGTATTAAAGGACATTTCCAAAATTCCATCTAATACTAACTGTTATAAGGACTTTTATTTCAATTCATTAGCTTGAGTCTTGAGTTTTGCCTGGCTTTAGTTAATCGCAACACATACAGTTAATGTACATGTTTCATCCTTTGGTATATAAAGTCCAGCCCATACAACTTTTGTTTACATTTTGTAAAGTAACTTGATTAATTCATTTACAATGTCCAAGCCTAAATGGTGCTATGGATAATACTTTATTCCATTTTAATTCATATATTCAATCAATCACTTTTAAAAAAAATCTGTGGTCAGATACACGTGAACCCTTTGGAGGCTCCTATGTGCAAATAGGCATCGTTCACACTAAAATAGCAAAACGGAAAAAACAAATGTACTACAATACGACAACCCTGCAAGTTGGGCAAAAATTATAACAATGAGAGGGACTTGGTGATAGACGGGTAAAGGCAATGTTTGGTCGAAATGGAAAGATCCTCTTCTGGCCCTCAGTGTCTCCATTTGTGAGGCCTATGATGCCCCATCTCTCTGCCCATGTGTACAGGGTATGTCATCAAAAAGTTGGTTTTTATATCTGATTTCTGAGAGAACGCGAGGTCAGTAAATCTTACAGGAGAGGAGTAAGACATTACCTGCGTGACCCGCTCCAGTGCCGACTTCACTGACCAGGTTCTCCAATGCGTCCTGCTCCCTTCGCACTTTTTTGCGCATGCGCGCACAGTGCAAAACTGGAGATGCTCGAGGCGTCGTGAATTCCGGCGCTGGATGGGTCCGCGGATACTGTCTACTCCTCTCCTGTAAGATTTTCTGAAGAACGGGAGGTAAGAGATAAATCAGATAGAAACGGCAACTTGTTACATTGTACATAGAATGTACATACCTATTGTTGTGAAGACATTGAATACTCGTTTTGTTGATAAAGGGCATGCGTCCACCACCCAAAACTATAATGCCCCTCCCCCACTACTGGCCCCACTCTTTAGTGGAATAAAATCCTTACCTTACATCCCAGCTCCAAATGGTTCATCCAGTAATCCCCCTCCCCAGTTGCAAAGTGCCCAACCAGAGGATAGCAGAGGCAATGTAGGACTCTGCCTCTTGTCTCCCCTCCAGTGAAACTTTTTGGCATGTCACTTCGTCCTCTCCCCTCCCTCCTCTCCACCTGTTTTGTCCTCCCCCCCTTATTGAAAATAACTGTTAGTAGTGTAGGCTAGTTCGCCCCCCCACCCCACCGCTGATAATGTTATATCCAGTTCCTTCCCTCTATCCTCTGCCACTGTGAACTGCGGGCAGGCCGCGTTCATGATTGGCTGCCTCTCAGCCACACTCACAGAACGAGGCGGCCAGTCCCGCCCCCTGCTTGCAGTCTGGTGCAGCGAGGGCGGGATTGTGGTGGCGAAGGAATATAGAGGGAAGGGAATTTACTTCTCGGGTTAGTATCTGGATATAATATTATAGTGGTTTGTGGCTGGGAACAGCCCTACCACATACTAAAAGTTTTTTAAACAGGTGGACATGCCCTTTAATGTCTAATGTTCGTCTATTGTGAACTTCCATAGCAATTTACATTAATCATAACCTCAGAAAATACTATGAGCATTTAACTCCATCAACTTAAAAAAACCCGACTTTCTGATCGTAATTTACGATCGAATTAGATCTATGTCCGCATAAAAAGATCGGGAAAATGTAAAATTTTTTTGAATCCAGTCAACAGAAAAGTCGGATTGTATTTTGGATTTTACATAAAAAAACTTCAGCCGAATGTATGGTCACTTTACTGTCCTAATTTGTCTGTAACATTGTACTGTCCATATGTTCTGGTCCCATATTCTTCCTTTGCTTCCCGTTATTAACACCAGCCACATTATTTATTATTATGTTTATTATAATCCTAGATTGAATTGGGGGTGTTTTATTATAATCTTTTTTCACTTAGGCTACCTCCATTGACAGCCTACATCGATGTCCCTCTGCAATTTAAATTTTATTTAGAATGGTGGATGATCCTCACCTTAAATAAAACTACAATCCTAATAAGCCCTACGTAGGACTCAGTCAAACTAGAATAACTAGGAATCCCTTCGCATACTTCTGACTAAAACTCGGCCTCCTTCCTCCTCAGCGCCTTCTGCCTCCCTCGGCTCTCCTATATCCTACTCGAATACTGGTCCTCATCCTCTAGCCTCCTTCTGCCTACCTCGACAATCCTCCGCGCCTCCTCGGCCTCCTAGGCCTCCTACTCCTCGCCTCCTTCTCCCTCCTCGGCCTCCTCCTCCTCGCCTCCTTGGCCTCCGCCTCCTCGCCTCCTTCTGCCTCCCTCGAGCCTCCTCCTCTCGCCCCCTTCCTTTTTCGCCTCCCTCGCCTCCTCCTCCTCCGGCCTCAATCGGCCTCCCTCCTCGCCTCCTCCGGCTACCTCGTCCCTCCTCCCTCCTCCTCCGGCCTCATCGTCCCTCCTCCTCGCCTCCTTCTGCTCCCCTCGGCCTCCTCCTCGCCTCCTTCCTGCTCTCGGCCTCCTCCCTCGCCTCCTCCTCCTCCCTCGGCCTCCTCCTGCCTCCTCGGCCTCCTCGGCCCTTCTCCTCGACCTGCTTCGGACTCCTCGTACTCCTCCGCGCCTCATTCGGCTCCCTCGGCCTCCTCTGCCCGCCTTCGGCATCCCTCGCCTCCTCCTCGCCTCCTCCGGCCTCCCTCGCCTTTCTCCTCGCCTCCTTCGGCCTCCCTCTCCCTCCCCCTCTCCTCCCTTCGGCCTCCCGCCGCCTCCCCCTCGCCTCCTTCTGCCTTCCCTCGGCCTCCGCTCGGACATGGTTTCTCCTTTACTATCCCAGTAGACTAGTGCACTGTGTCAGGACATGGTTTCCTCTTTACTATCCCAGTAGAGTAGTGCGCTGTGTCAGGACATGGTTTCCACTTTACTATCCCAGTAGACTAGTGCACTGTGTCAGGACATGGTTTCTCCTTTACTATCCCAGTAGACTAGTGCGCTGTGTCAGGACATGGTTTCCCCTTTACTATCCCAGTAGACTAGTGTGCTGTGTCAGGACATGGTTTCCCCTTTACTATCCCAGTAGACTAGTGTGCTGTGTCAGGACATGGTTTCCCCTTTACTATCCCAATAGACTAGTGCACTGTGTCAGGACATGGTTTCCCCTTTACTATCCCAGTAGACTAGTGTGCTGTGGCAGGACATGGTTTCTCCTTTACTATCCCAATAGACTAGTGAACTGTGTCAGGACATGGTTTCCCCTTTACTATCCCAATAGACTAGTGCACTGTGTCGGGACGGTTTCCCCTTTGCTATTCCAGTAGACTAGTGCACTGTGTCAGGACATGGTTTCCCCTTTACTATCCCAGTAGACTAGTGCACTGTGTCAGGACATGGTTTTCTTTCTCCCTTTACTTCCCAGTAGACAGTGCGCTTGTCAGGACTGGTTTCCATCCTCCTTTTACTATCCCAGTTGAATATGGCCTGTGTCAGATACATGGTTCCCTTTACTATCCCATAGACTAGTGCCTGTGCAGGACATGGTTTCCCCTTTACTCTCCCAGTAGACTAGTTTGCTGTGTCTGGACATGGTTTTCTCCTTTACTATCCCAGTAGACTAGTGCACTGTGTCAGGACATGGTTTCCCCTTTACTATCCCAGTAGACTAGTGCACTGTTGCAGGACAGGTTTCCCCTTTAACTATCCCAGTTGAATATAGTGCGCTGTGTGGACAATGTGTTTCTCCCCTTTAACTAGCCCAGTAGACTAGTGCGCTGTGTCAGGACTGGTTTCCCCCTTTACTATCCCAGTAGACTAGTGCACTGTGTAGGACATGTTTTTCTCCCTTTACTATCCCGTAGAATAGTGCGCTGTGTCAGGGCATGGTTTCTCCCTTTACTACCCCCAGTAGACTATGCGCTGTGTCAGGACATGGTTTCCTCTTTGACTATCCCAGTAGACTAGTGCACTGTGTCGGGACAATGTTTACCCTTTACTATCCCAGTAAGACTAGTGCACTGTGTCAGGACATGGTTTCACCTTTACTATATCCCAGTAGACTATGTGCTGTGTCAGGACTGGTTTTCACCTTTACTATCACAGTATACTAGTGTGGCTGTGTCAGGACATGGTTTCACCTTTACTATCCCAGTAGACTAGTGTGCTGTGGTGCAGGACAGGTTCCTCCTTTACATCCCAGTATACTAGTGCGCTGTGTCAGGACATGGTTTTCACCTTTACTATCCCAGTAGACTAGTGCGCTGTGTCAGGACATGGTTTCACCTTACTAATCCAGTACCTAGTGCGCTGTGTCAGGACATGGTTTCACCTTTACTATCCGCATAACTAGTGCGCTGTGTCAGGACATGGTTTCACCTTTTACTATCCCAGTAGACTAGTGCCACTGTGTCAGGACATGGTTTCACCTTTACTATCCCAGTAGACTAGTGCCGCTGTGTCAGGACATGGTTTCACCTTTACTATCCAGTAGACTAGGGCGCTGTGTCAAAAAGGGACCCAACTGGTTTCACCTTTACTATCCCAGTAGACTATGCGGCTGTTGCAGGAATGGTTTCACCTTTACTATCCCCAGTAGACTAGTGCGTGTGTCAGGACATGGTTTCCCCTTTACTATCCCAGTACACTGTGCGCTGTGTCAGCACATGGTTTCCTTCCTCCCCTTTACTATCCCAGTAACTAGTCGCCTGTGTCAGGACAATGGTTTCACCTTTACTATCCCAGTAGACTATGCGCTGTTGTCAGGACATGGTTTCACGCTTTACTATCCCATAGAACTAGTGCGCTGTATCAGACATGGTTTCCCTTTACTATCCCAGTAGAACTAGTGCGCTGTGTCAGACATGGTTTCCCCCTTTACTATCCCAGTAGACTAGTGGCGCTGTGTCGGACAATGGTTTCTCCCTTTACTATCCCAGTAGACTAGTGCGCTGTGTCGGGACATGGTTTTCCCCTTTACTATCCAGTAGACTAGTTGCGTGTCGGGACATGGTTTCCCCTTTACTATCCCAGTAGACTAGTGCTGTGTCGGACATGTCCTTTACTACCAGTGCTGCGGGTCACATGGTTACCCCTTTACTAGCCCAGTAGACTAGTGCCTGTGTCAGGACATGGTTTCACCTTTACTATCCCAGTAGACTAGTGCGCTGTGTCAGGACATGGTTTTCATCACCTTTACTATCCGTATACTAGTGTGCTGGTGTCAGGACATGGTTCACCTTTACTATCCCCAGTAGACTAGTGTGGCTGTGTCAGGACATGGTTTTCACACTTTCATCCCGTATACTAGTGTGCTGTGGTCAGGACATGGTTTCACTTTACTATCCCAGTAGACTAGTGCGCTGTGTCAGGCATGGTTTTCTCCTTTACTATCCCAGTATACTAGTGCGCTGTGTCAGAACTTTTTCACCTTTATATCCCAGTAGACTAGTGCGCTGTGTCAGGACATGGTTTCACCTTTACTATCCCAGTAGACTAGTGCGCTGTGTCAGGACATGGTTTCCACCTTTATATCTCCCAGTAGACTAGTGCACTGGGCAGGACCAGGTTTCACCTTTACTATCCCAGTAGACTAGTGCGCGTGTAAGGAATGTTTCCTCCTCTTTACTATCCCAGTAGACTAGTGCGCTGTGTCAGGACATGGTTTTCCCCTTTACTATCCCAGTAGACTAGTGTGGCTGTGTCGAGACATGGTTTTCCCCTTTACTATACAGTAGACTAGTGCCTTGTTGGGACATTGTTTCCCCTTTACTATCCCAGTAGACTAGTGCGCTGTGTCAGGACATGTTTCTCCTTTACTATCCCAGTAGACTATGTGCTGTGTCAGGACATGGTTTCTCTCCTTTACTATCCCAGTAGACTAGTGCGCTGTGCAGGACATGGTTTTCCCCTTTACTATCCCATAGACTAGTGCACTGTGTCAGGACATGGTTTCCCCTTTACATCCCAGTAGACTAGTGCGCTGTGTCAGGACATGTTTTCTCCTTTACTATCATTAGACTAGTGCGCCTGTGCAAGACATGGTTTTCCCCTTTACTATATCATAGACTAGTGTGCTGTGTGTCAGAACATGGTTTCCCTTTACTATCCCGTAGACTAGTGCGCTGTGTCAGACTGGTTTCCCCTTTACTATCCCAGTAGACTAGTGTGCGTTTTTTAGGACAGGTTTTCCCCTTTACTATCCCAGTAGACTAGTGTGCTGTGTCAGGACATGTTTCCCTTTACTATCCCCAGTAGACATGGTGTGCTGGTCAGGACATGGTTTTCCCCTTTACTATCCAGTAGACTAGTGCGCTGTGTCAGGACATGGTTTCCCCTTTACTATCCCAGTAGACTAGTGGGCTGTGTCAGGACATGGTTTCCCCTTTACCATCCCAGTTGAATAGTGCTCTGTGTCTGGACATGGTTTCACCTTTACTATCCAGTAGACTATGCACTGTGGCAGACATGGTTTCCTCCCCATTTGCGCGTGTGGCAACTCGCAAATGCAGAGCAGTGATTTACAGTGATTGCAGAAGTTGAATCTCCTGCTCCGCTCATGCTCACTGGTGATTGGCTAGGGGCTGATGAGCTTCCCTCTGAGTATGTGAGAGTTTGTTCTCTCGCTCTCCTTGGATCCCTTAACTCTGTGTATGATCCGGAAGGGGAGCTTTAACCAGGGGCATAACTACAGGGGTGCAAGGGAGCAACTGCAGGGGGGGCTCAGAAGCCAAAGGTGCCCCACTTCCCTATTTTTCCTATGATAGATATAGCCTTCTTCTCCCAAAAACCACTGTGGATGTCATCAGTTATAATCAGTGCTTCGCTAATGTCATCAGTTATACTCTGGGCTTTTCTATGTCATCAGTTATAATCAGTGCTTAGCATGTCATAGATTATAATGAGTTTTGTAGCTTTATCAACCATAAACACGTGCGTAGCTATTACATCATTTATAATCTGGCTTTGTGTGCGCATAACTATACTTTTCCCCGTGATTCTGTCAAAATTATCAGAGCACATTTGATTGTGTTATCCTCGCAAAACATGATCGTAAATGCGTGAGAAACTTGCTAGTGTGGCCTACCCCTTAAAAACAAAAAAAAAATGCCATTAAAAATGCCATTTTTCTGCTTTAGTTCTCCTTTAAAGGTGGCAGTCTAACTGATCATATATCCTATATAAAATGAAGCTCCACGTATTTTACAGTAAGGGGATTAACACATTCATCATTTTACAATTAGAAATCTTGACGCTTGATACCCTGCACTAATGGAATATAAAGCCTGATGCCTTCTCTAACTATTAACATATGAAACTAACTCCTTTAATAAAATTACCTATTAGCAACCCATGTATGTTATTGCAGATTTCCAGAAAACAGACTAACGACTGTGATTGCGTTGGAAGTTCAAAATGACATCACTAAACAGATCAACAGAACAAACTGTTTGTATCGTACCACAGAGAAATAGAAAAAACAAATCTGAACAATCAAGTGATTTGTGTGGTTGGGAACAGAAGGATAACTGGTACAAAAGAAATAATGTGCTTGTGAAGGAGCCGGAATGGAAACACAATCTTTTAGATTTTGTCATGTACAGGACACGAACAGCTGCAAACCTTTTATGGAACTGTAAATTGTAATCACAGTTCTCTCCAGACTTTGAGTACAAAAAAAAAAGTCAAATATCCAACTACATCTCCAGCTAATTTATTCTGATAACTAGACATTCCAACGGTTTATATGTGTATTTGCAATGCCAAGAAAAAAGGGATTTACTGGAATAAATTATGGGTCTGTTTATATTACTTCTTATTGAGTGTGTAAGTCCGTGCAATTAGGTGCCATGCGATACAGGAATTGGAGACATTCGTGTTTATTCCCAAGCAGCTAATGTTATACTAGTGGTATCAATTGTTTAGTTTGTAGTTGAAGGGACGTAGTTTAAATAGTGTGATCCAGGTGGGTGCCACTAGAGAAACGTATTACACAAAAACCAAACCCTTAAAGAGGAACTGTGGTCCAAAATGACTTTATCGATAGGAATTGCTCCCCTGAGAGTTTTTTGCAATTTATTTCCATTGTTTATTTTACATATTTTGAAGATATTTACAGTTTTGTGTGTGATTGGCAGCAGCATCACCAGGTCCCCTGCATTTCCTGCTCCTGCTCTGAAACCTGTCAGTCAATCTGCCCTGTGTCTCCTCCCCTTTGCAGCCCCCCCCTGGTCCCTCCCACTCATGGACCCCATGGTCCATCGTTGCAGGCTCCCCTTGGCCCACTCCCTTACAGCCCCATGGGCCCCGCCCACTCGTGGGTGCCTACCCACCCCTCACGGTGCTTAAGCCCCAACCTCTCACAGGTGCGTGGGCCACTCTGACACCCCCCTACTACCCTGTCCCCCCCACACAGCAGAGGGAGGAGGACTTTCCGTCTCTCCCTCAACACACTGATGGAGTCTGAGGCTGTGCTCACTGGCGGCACTATGCAGGAGAAGCCTTAGGAATGTCTCATGTCAGTCTCCCACCCTTAACTTTTCTGGTCAGTCATTTCTTTATATCTTGGCTGTGGAGGCACATAGAAGGGTTTGGTGGCTTGTTTTAAGGTCAGGAACTGGCCTTTCTTTAAACTCAATTTGTTTGAGACCACAGTTCCCCTTTAAGAATAAGGCTCGTACCACGTCGATGTGTGCAGTGAGCAACGACCACCGATGGCGATATACCGCCTGACAAACAGCCGTTTCACTGAGAATCGCGCGCGTGTATTCGTTCGGGTCGGGGGTCGTTCGTCGATCTGCCTGGCTCACGTATGATTGTACGAACCTTAACATGGCAGATGAAAACTTAATTGGCTGTCACTCCTCAATAAAATGATATTAGAGGAGGAATAATCAATCCTACTCCGGGGCCCAAGTACTTTTCATTTTTAAAACATACTTTTTACTGTAAGTTGTCCTTTAATACATACTTTCGAAAATGTATTTGAAACTTTAACAGCGCGCTGTGTTTATTTACGTAAAAAAATATGATTCACATTGGAATTTGTTGATAGCCAGCTGATGCTGGCCATACACTGACCTGACGTCATTCAATGATCAATCGAAACTATCGTAATGTCACGGTGCAGGTCATTTTACCCTGACGTTCCTGTAACATTCCCTGGCTGGACATGGTTTGCTATCTAGGCTATGGCTGTAATTGTTTTTGCAATGTATTCAGGCCCTGGGCGCTTGACACAAGGCATATTAGGAATTGTCCCCTTGCAGATCTATATGGCATTGCGTCTCTAGTCTTAGTTTGTACTCACCCCGCAGACTGCCCTTATATCCACAATGCAGTTTCAGGACAGGTCTATCTTCCTGATGGCAGTAAACAGCTAAGTTTTGTCCTACAATAATAAATCTTCCACAAACCAAAGCAGAAATGATTTAAATGGGCTTCCTATATCTATATAAAGCTTAAACCCTTTTACAGAAGGCTATGGATGAGATGAAAGTACAAGGGAAATATATTTCATTATGTTCTCAGTATTAATCTCTGCCTTATTTAACCATGCGGCCTAATGACATTTACATGACACTGAGGTTGCATTCTCACGGGGAACGCATGTGTTTCTCAATTCCTGAAATATATATTATACCAGTGTAACATTTTTCCTTCTTGAATATTCAATCGGATTTATGTAGGTTTGTGTTAAGAACAGTAGTAGAGACCATAACTGGTTTCCAGTGCCCTATTCGCCTTATCTTCCTTCTTCATCCTCTTCCCTCCTCTCATCTATCTTTCTCTCTGTAACAAGTGATACTTTTCCGGTGCCTTGTTCCTCCAAGATGGCAGCACCTAGGATGTAAACAATATTTGCCTAAATGCCGGTCTGTGCCCGATTGTTGGATTACCTAGGCCTAGTCTCTGCTTTCCTGGGTGCGCTCTTTGTTCTTGTTTGGATTTCCTGGCTCCTGACCCCTTTGCCTGTTTACTACGATCTTGCCGTCTGCCCTAGCCTTCGGCTTTACGATTTCTGGGCTTTGATACCTGCTGTCCTTGTATCGGTTCCTGAATCTTCATGTCTGCTACCTGGCCCTAACCCCCGCCTGTTACAAGGATTTCATCATTCTTTCCCCTTTGGATTTGATGCTTTTGGGACTTCCCCACCCCAGTCCTGGCCTAACTGACCATTAAACAGGGACCAATCCTTACATTCCTTACATATTTCTTAGCCCCGACCGTTCACCAGTAGTGATTTTAAGTTTAAATAAACATGAAGGAAGGCACATGAGTAGAGTCTTCCATCGTCGGACAAGGTTGCTAAGAACGTTCTTAATAAAAGTTTAATTTTTTGGGCTTTATTCCCCTTTAATCCCCAAAGTATCTCTCAATAGCTCAGTACAAAAACCACCAGGGAATATAATCATTGTACTTAGTATAAACCTTAAACAGAGGCGTGTACATGTATGGGGCCTTGGTCGTTGGTCATTTGTTGATCCGACAAAGGGAATCAGTCATTGTTCCCTGACTATATAAAATCATGAGGCCACAGGCTAATTTACATTAACACTGAGCATCTACAACAACAACGTATTGTCGTCGAACATCTGTAACAAGCCATTGTGCAATTTACTTTTATGACCAGGCTCCCTGCAGGTCCAGTAACTAGGAATCACTGGACCCCCCGCAAATCTATGATGAAGACTCCTATCCATGCTTCATCATGCAGTTTCTGGAGGAGTGCTATATCTGTCATAGGAAAAATAGGAAGACGGGCCCCCTTGGCTCCTGGACCCCTGCGGTTGCTCCCCTGCTCCCATGGTAGTAACACCCCCTACCTGCTGAAGGCGCACAATTTATTTTCGGAACTTCCCATCTGAAAACCTTTTATTACAAATACTCTGAGACTATTGATCTACTATCCATGAAAATCTATCACTCCCACCGCAGGTCAAATAAAAGGATTGTTTATACATAAAACACAATAAAATGGGATTGAAGAAAGTGTTACTCAGATTAGAATTGCCAATGTGAGAAGAGATTGTTTTATCATTAATTACCACCTAATTTTGAAGTTTATGGTAAAACACTTTCCTGACCCATAACTGTTCAATTAAAATGACGTGTCCACTTGTTTATTTAAATAATTTCCTCCTCGAGATACAAAATCCTCCAACACTTGTGAAACAACAATGGTGCAGAGATGTGGGGAGATAATGATGTGAACCTATGTCTTAGCACAGCTCTGTGCAATGTGTTTCTTCAATAGTCAAGAGTAACAGGGGCGTAACTGCACCCCCCCCCCCGTGAGATTGAGTTGCCGGGCCCCTGACCCAACCCCCTCAACGATCAGCTGTTTTTAAAACAGCTGATTGTGTGTATGATGGAAACATACGCACAATCAGCTGTTTTAAAGACGGACCCGAACTTCCGTGTGGTTCCCGTCTTTTAAAGAGCTGATCATATGTTTTTTCATACACACGATCACGGAGGCAGAGGTTGTGACGGGCCCTCTTACCATCCAGGCCCCCCCGGGGGTGATGGGGGCCGGTCGTTACACCACAGGTACCACTCATGTTTTTTTAAGGGATTTTTGTATCCCCTTCTGTCATTATAAGGATATTAGAAGTCACTGAGGAGTTCTGTGTCCATTTAAAGGTACAAGGACCCATTGTGTAGCATCCCACAACCCTTCTTTTCAAAATATTACTTATTTGCCATTAAAAACTTGACCCCTGTTTTCCGCATTTAACTAAGGGCAATGACACCGCCTGAATATTTAACTTAGGAAACATATCAGAGCCATTACACTCAGAATGCAGACAAGCCAATGTACTGAAACCAAGGTCTGCAGGGTCAGGTACGTACTGCATGCAGGCCCCCCTGCAAGATTGGAGGCATGACCCTTTACACACCCCTCCCCAGAGATCCAAATGTTTTTTAATCTATTTGTTCAATGCACCTATAACCAGAGTTTTTTGACTGTGGCGACAAATCTGTCCTCCCAGCTGCTTGCCAGTTCCATGTGCAAAGCTGGGTACCTAGATATATACAAGGTGATTGCACTTTTAAAGATGTGATGTATACAATGTCCCTGGACGCTTAATTTTAATTTCACTCTCAGTGCTGCTCTCCTATAGCACAAAAGATACAAAGTAGCTCATTGGTCAACTCATCTCTCCTGGTTGAAGCACATAAGCACGCATGAAGCAGGCCATACACGTAATAGGCAATCGACCATCCTGATTTAAATTTAACACCGTAACTGTACTTGATTTTTCTTCATTGTTCCCTGTAGGAATCGCTTGGTTTAATAAAATGTGTTACCCTCTAGCAAGGGTTTTTAATGGATCTACCCGGAATTAAATTCATCAGGGGAACTTGATGAGTTTTCTGATGGATGGAGGAAGGTGTCCTGGCCTTTTGGGTTAATATTTACAGTAATATCTATCTGTCTGTATGATCTATGGTATGGGCTTATATTTAATCTCTGAAATTCACTACAAAAAGAGCGCAAAGTTTTGCTCCATGTTATGAATTTGCAGCAGCCATGAGAATTTATCTTTTCTGGGTTACTGCAGTTAGATAACATTTGATTGGATGCATTAAGATAACACGCACGGGCAACCATTTGTACCTTTCATTGCATCAGCCCCTTGATCTTTGTTTCTAGCCTTCTTGACTATCGGAGATAAGCCAGATAAGAGCTCAAACCACCACGATACGACCTACTGTACGGTAGTACTAACACCAGACATCATGTCATATAATTTACGGGGTGATTTATAACCACAGGGATGGCTTGAACCCGAACCCAAGTTCGAACTAGTAGTTTTTCCGAACTTACGGCTGTATTTTAGTATAATTGAATTTACAAGGCCGCTTCGCTAACCCTCGAATAAAGCGTTAGGTTTTTGGTGAACTCTCGAATGTATCATTTTGTTTTCGTGAACCCTCCAATGTAGCGTAGTTTTTGGTAACCCCTACCCTCCAATGTAGCGTAGTTTTTGGTAACCCTCCAATGTAGCTTTTTGTTTCAGTAACCCTCGAATGTAGGTTGTGGCAACCTTTCGAATGCAATGGTGTCGCATTATTATGCATAACTCCTCCAGAGTGATTTCAGTAACCCTCCATGTGGCGTTCGTTTCGGTAACCCCTCGCAATGAGCTTTTAGCTTTTGTTTTCGGTAATCCTCAAATGTAGTGTTTGGTAACCCTCAACTCGAATATACCCTCCCCTCAGAATGTGTCGATTTCAGTACCCTCGAGATGTTAGCGTTCGTAACCCTCAAATACGTGGTCGATTATCAGTAACCCTCGAATTAGTGTTGTTCGGTAACCCTCAATACAGTGGTCGATTTCAGTAACCCTCGAATTAGCGCGAGCGTTCGGTAACCCTCGATACAGTGGTGGGTCGATTTCCTAACCCTCGAATGTAGCTTCGGTAATCCCTCGAATAACAGTGGTCGATTTCAGTAAACCCTCGAATGTAGCGTTCGTTCGGTAACCCTCTCGAATACAGGGTCGATTTAGTAACCCTCAATGTAGTGTTTGGTAACCCTCCGAATACAGTGGTCATTTCAGTAACCCTCGAATGTAGCGTTTCGGTAATCCTCCTCGAATACAGTGGTCGAGATTTCAGTAACCCCGAATGTAGTGTTTGGTAACCCTCGAAAATACAGTGGTCGATTCAGCAGTAACCCTCGAATGATCGTTCGGTAATCCTCGAATACAGTGGTCGATTTCAGTAACCCTCGAATGTAGCGTAAATCGGTAAGTCCTCGAATACAGTGGTCGATTTCAGTAACCCTCGAATGTAGTGTTTGGTAACCCTCGAATACAGTGGTCGATTTCAGTAACCCTCGAATGTAACGTTCGTAAACCCTCGATATACAGTGGTCGATTTCAGTAACCCTCGAATGTATCGTTTTTCGGTAAACCTTCCCCTCGAATCAGTTGGTTTGGTCAATTTCAGTAACCCTACGAATGTAGCGTTCGGTAATCCTCCTCCTCTACCATCCTCTCCCTCGATAAGTGTGGTCGAATTTCACGAAAGTAACCCTCGAATTATGTTGGTCACCCTCGAAATACATACAGTGGTGGTCGAGATTTCAGTAACCCTCGAATGTAGCGTTCGGTAACCTCGAATACAGTGGTCGATTTTCAGTAACCCTCGATTAGGCGTTCGGTAATCCCCGAATACAGTGGTTCGATTTCAGTAACCCTCGAATGTAGCGTTCGGTAATCCTCGAATACCGTGGTGTCATTTCAGTAACCCTCGAATGTATCGTTCGTTCGGTAATCCTCCTCTC
This sequence comes from Hymenochirus boettgeri, assembly GCA_019447015.1. Classification (NCBI taxonomy): domain Eukaryota; kingdom Metazoa; phylum Chordata; class Amphibia; order Anura; family Pipidae; genus Hymenochirus; species Hymenochirus boettgeri. The sequence goes on along the minus strand of CM033473.1, from coordinate 273,615,761 downwards.
TATCCCTCCTCGAATTACAGTGGTCGATTTCAGTACCCTCGAATGTAGCGTTCGGTAATCCTCAAATACAGAGTGGTTCGATTTTCATTAACCCCGAATGTAGCGTTCGGTAATCCCTCCGAATACAGTGGTCGATTTCAGTAACCCTCGAGTGTAGCGTTCGGTATATCCTCAAATACAGTGGTTGTCCGATTTCATTTCATCAGTAACCCTCGAATGTAGCGTTCGGTAATCCTCGAATACAGTGTGTCGATTTCAGTAACCCTCGAATGTAGCGTTCGGTATCCTCAAATTTACAGTGGTTATTGGTCGATTTCAGTAACCCTCGAATGTAGCGTTCGGTAACCTCGAAATACATGGTCGATTTTCAGTAACCCTCGAATGTAGCGTTCGGTAATCCTCGTACAGTGGGGTCGATTTTCAAGTACCCCTCCAGGACATGGTTTCTCCTTTACTATCCCAGTAGACTAGTGCGCTGTGTCAGGACATGGTTTCCCCTTTACTATCCCAGTAGACTAGTGCGCTGTGTCAGGATCAGGACATGGTTTCCCCTTTACTATCCCAGTAGACTAGTGTGCTGTGGCAGGACATGATTTCTCCTTTACTATCCCAGTAGACTAGTACGCTGTGGCAGGACATGGTTTTTCCTTTACTATCCCAGTAGACTAGTGCGCTGTGTCAGGACATGGTTTCCCCTTTACTATCCCAGTAGACTAGTGTGCTGTGGCAGGACATGATTTCCCCTTTACTATCCCAGTAGACTAGTGTGCTGTGGCAGGACATGATTTCTCCTTTACTATCCCAGTAGACTAGTGTGCTGTGTCAGGACATGGTTTCTTCTTTACTATCCCAGTAGACTAGTGTGATGTGTCAGGACATGGTTTCTCCTTTACTATCCCAGTAGACTAGTACGCTGTGGCAGGACATGGTTTCTCCTTTACTATCCCAGTAGACTAGTGTGCTGTGGCAGGACATGATTTCTCCTTTACTATCCCAGTAGACTAGTACGCTGGGGCAGGACATGGTTTTTCCTTTACTATCCCAGTAGACTAGTGCGCTGTGTCAGGACATGATTTGAAACCAGTGCCTGACACATGCACTCTAGTCTGTGGGATAGTAAGGGGAAACCATGTCTGAACAGCTCACTAGTCACTGGGATAGTAAGGTAAACCATGTCCTGAACACAGCGCACTAGTCTACTGGGATAGTAAAGGGAAACCATGTCCTGACAGCGCACTAGTCTACTGGGATAGTAAAGGTGGAAACCATGTCCTGACACAGCGCCCAGTTACTGGGATAGGTAAAGGGGAAACCATGTCCTGACACAGCGCACTAGTCTACTGGGATAGTAAAGGGAAACCATGTCCTGACACAGCGACACTAGTCTACTAGGGATATTAAAGTGAAACATGTCCTGACAAGCGGCACTAGTCTACTGGATAGTAAGGAAACCATGTCCTGACACAGCCACTAGTCTACTGGGATATAAAAGGGGAAACCATGTCCTGACACAGCGCACTAGTACTGGATAGTAAAGGGAAACCATGTCCTGACCACCGTGCACTAGTCTACTGGGATAGTAAAGGGAAAACCATGTCCTGACACAGCGCACTAGTCTACTGGGATAGTAAAGTGAAACCATGTCCTGACACACGCACTAGTCTACTGGATAGAAAGGGGAAACCATGTCCTGACACAGTGCACTAGTCTACTGGGATATGTAAAGGAAAACCATGTCCGACACAGTCGCACTTATACTGGGATAGTAAGAAAACCATGTCCGACCAGCAACACTAGTCTCTGGGATAGTAAAGGGAAACCATGTCCGACACAGTGCACACTAGTTACTGGATAGTAAAGGGAAAACCATGTCCTGAACACCACAGCACTAGTCTACAGGGATCAAGTAAAGTTGAAACCATGTCCTGACACAGTGCACAGTCTACTGGATATAAAGAGAGGGTAACCATGTCCCGACACCAGGCACTAGTCTACTGGGATAGTAAAGGAAAACACATGTCCTGACACACGCGCACTAGTCTACTGGATTAAGAAAGAGAAACCATGCTCCTGACACAGCGCAACTAGTCTACTGGGATAGTAAAGGGAAACACATGTCCTAACACAGCACTAGTCTACTGGGAATGATAAAGGGGAAAACCATGTCCTGACAACAGCGCACTCTTCTACTGGGATATATAACGGGAACCATGTCCTGCACAGCGCACTAGTTCACTGGGATAGTAAAGGAGGAAACCAGTCTCCTGACACAGGCACTAGTCTACTGGGATAGTAAAGGGAAACCATGTCCTGACACAGGCACTAGTCTACTGGGATAGAAAGGAGAAACCATGTCCTGACACAGCAAATAGTCCTACTGGGAAGTAAACGGTGAACCATGTCCTTCCACAAGTCACTAGTCTACTGGGATAGTAAAGGAAGAAACCATGTCCTGACACAGCGCACATTAACTGGGATAGTAAAGGGAAACCATGTCCTGACCAACAGCGCACTAGTCTACTGGGATAGTAAAGGGAGAAAACCATGTCCTGACACAGCGCACTAGTCACTGGAATATAAAGGAGAAAACCATGTCCTGACACAGCGCACTAGTCTACTGGGATAGTAAGGAGAAACCATGTCCTGACACAGCGCACTAGTCTACTGGGATAGTAAAGGAAAACCATGTCCTGACACAGCCACTAGTTCTACTGGATAGTAAAGGAGAAACATGTCCTGACACAGCGCACTAGTCTACTGGATAGTAAGGAGAACCATGTCCTAACAGGCGCACTAAGTACGGGATAGGTAAAGAGAAACCATTTCCTGACACAGCGCCACTAGTCTACTGGGATAGTAAGGGAACCATGTCGACCAGCGCACTAGTCTACTGGGATAGTAAGGAGAACCATTCCTGACACAGCGCACTAGTCTACTGGAATAGTAAGGAGGAAACCTAATGTCCTGACACAGCCACTAGCCTAGGTCTACTGGGATAGTAAAGGAGAAACCAGTCCTGACACACAGCACTAGTCTCTGGGATAGTAAAGGAGAACCATGTCCTGACACAGCGCACTAGTCTACTGGATAGTAAAGGAGAAACCATGTCCTGCACAGCGCACTATCTACTGGGATAGTAAAGGAGAACCATGTCCTGACACAGCGCACTAGTCTACTGGGGATAGTAAGGAGAAACCATGTCCTGACACAGCGCCACTAGTCTACTGGATAGTAAAGGAGAAACCATGTCTGACACAGCGCACTAGTCTACTGGGATAGTAAAGGGAGAAACCATGTCCTGACACATGCGCACTAGTCTACTGGATAGTAAAGGAAACCATGTTCCTGACACGCACACTAGTCTACTGGGATAGAAAGGAAAACCATGTCCTGACACACAGCGACTAGTCTACTGGGATAGTAAGAGGGAAACCATGTCCGACACAGCACACTAGTCTACTGGATAGTAAAGGAGAACCATGTCCTGACACAGCGCATTAGTCTACTGGGATAGTAAAGGAGAAACCATGTCCTGACACAGCGCACTAGTCACTGGAATAGTAAGGGGAAAACCACTGTCCTGACACAGCACACTAGATCTACTGGGGATAAGTAAAGGGAAACATGTCCTGATTGGTAGTCCTAGCTTGATTTACTGTGATGCAGGAGTTTGATCCTCCTGCTCGGCTTCAGCTCATGGTGATTTGCTGAGAGGCTGATTGAGCTCCCCTGGAGTATGAAAGATGGTTAGTGCTATGGATCCGACGAGTTAATAGTGGAGGTGGGATGCAGCAGCAGAAGGTTTCTCCAGCACCAGCAGTAAACGGTGGGGAGAGGGAGCAGAAAGGGGGGGTAATTTTAAACTTAACTTTGTGTACCAGCCCTGGTGGCACCATGAAATTTCCAGTCACAACGTGGGGCACCAATGCCGCACGTTAAATGTACCAATTACAGTGTCATGTATACCACCCCTCCCAGATTGGTCCGGAGTCTCCCTCCTAGGGGTCGTCTCCCGCACTCCCGCAAGACCACCCCAAATCCCGACTTGAGAGGAGACGTGATTCCTCCTCCCAAGTCCACCCCACTTTCCAAAGCCATCCCCCCGAATGCCACGGAAAGTGGTGCCCCTCTCTGGGGAGCAGAATGTGAGTTCTGTTCTGATGAACTGTGGGTTGACGTGATTGAGTAGACTCTCCCTCTTCACCCTCTAGCTTAAGCTATCCGCATTTCCTGCCCGACTGTTGTTGCCAGGGAGGCGAAACCCCCCTTTAGAAGGGAAAGCCTTCCGCACCTCCACTGGCATCGGAAATTCCCAGGATCACTCTACTTAGAATGTCATACAGTACTGGTACATTCCCCATTTGGTTTTTTGGGGGGGGTTTGCAGAAACTCTCCCCTTTTATTAAACTGACCAATGAACCTCCATAAACTCCCGTGTGTCACTAAATCATCCCAGCAGCTCCTACGTCTCCACAGGGACCACACAACACCCTTTCCCACTCTCGGTAATTATCAATACCAGTAACTTGTAAACATTCCTTGTTCCTGCAGATTTCTCCTTTACTATCCCAGTAGACTAGTGCGCTGTGGCAGGACATGATTTCTCCTTTACTATCCCAGTAGACTAGTGCGCTGTGTCAGGACACGGTTTCCCCTTTACTATCCCAATAGACTAGTGTGCTGTGTCAGGACATGGTTTCTCCTTTACTATCCCAGTAGACTAGTGCGCTGTGTCAGGACATGGTTTTCCCTTTACTATCCCAGTAGACTAGTGCACTGTGTCACAACATGGTTTCCCCTTTACTATCCTAGTAGACTAGTGCACTGTGTCACAACATGGTTTCCCCTTTACTATCCTAGTAGACTAGTGCACTGTGTCACAACATGGTTTCCCCTTTACTATCCCCTTTACTATCCCAGTAGACTAGTGTGCTGTGTCAGGACATGGTTTCCCCTTTACTATCCCAGTAGACTAGTGCCCTATGTCAGGACATGGTTTCCCCTTTACTATCCCAGTAGACTAGTGTGCTGTGTCAGGACATGGTTTCTCCGTTACTATCCCAGTAGACTAGTGTGCTGTGTCAGGATATGGTTTCCCCTTTACTATCCCAGTAGACTAATGCACTGTGGCAGGACATGGTTTCCCCTTTACTATCCCAGTAGACTAGTGCGCTGTGTCAGGACATGGTTTCTCCTTTACTATCCCAGTAGACTAGTGCGCTGTGGCAGGACATGATTTCTCCTTTACTATCCCAGTAGACTAGTGCGCTGTGTCAGGACACGGTTTCCCCTTTACTATCCCAATAGACTAGTGTGCTGTGTCAGGACATGGTTTCTCCTTTACTATCCCACCAGTTACTATTCTCCCTGTGGCAGTACTTTTCCCCTTTACTATCCCAGTAGACTAGTGTGCTGTGTCAGGACATGGTTTCCCTTTACTATCCCAGTAGACTAGTGTGCTGTGTCAGGACATGGTTTCCCCTTTACTATCCCAGTAGACTAGTGCGCTGTGTCAGGACATGGTTTCCCCTTTACTATCCCAGTAGACTAGTGGCTGTGTAAGGACATGGTTTCCCCTTTACTATCCCTAGTAGACTAGTGCGCTGTGTCAGGACATGGTTTCCCCTTTACTATCCCAGTAGACTAGTGCGCTGTGTCAGGACATGGTTTCCCCTTTACTATCCCAGTAGACTAGTGCGCTGTGTCAGGACATGGTTTCTGGTCTCCTACACTTATGTTCTCTCCTTAAAATTTTCTTTCTCTTCGCAGTCTCTATATCTCACATTCTGTCTCTCTGCGGGTCTATCCCTATTTTCACACATTTCTGTTCTCATGCCGGCCTATCCTCTATCTTTCACATTTCTCTCTCTCATTTGCCTAAGAGGCAAAATGGAAAGGAAGAAGAAAGAGAGAAAAAGCACATTAAAACCTTTCAGGCCGGGGAACGGAAGGGCCTTTAGGGATTTATAAAAATTGTAATAAGGAGTGTAAGAAAGCGAAAGCATCAACTAGTAAAATTAATATGTTAAGTGAGTTAGGATAGCTGAAGAAAGCATCACTAAGCCTAAATTTTTTTTAAAGTATATTAATAGTAAGAAAGATGAGGGACTGAGAATTGGCACCATTAATTAATGGGGATAAGTTAGTACGGAGGATGGCGATAAAGCAAATGTCTTGAATCATTTTTTTCCCTATGTATACACTTAGAAGATCCAAGTACAAGATATCATAGTATCAGTACAAATAATGGTATAAAGATTCAAGTGCACTTGGTTAACCGAGGATTATGGTACAGAAAGAACTAAAGAAGGTTAATATTAATAAATCTCCTGGACTCGGATAATATACATTTCTGGGTACTTAGAGCTAAGTTCAGTTTTATCTAGGCATTGTTTCGTATTTTTGCTGATTCCCTCATGTCCGGTGGTGTGCCTCTGATTGGAAAAGGCTGATGTTATTCCAATATTCAAAAAGGGTAGTCGTTCACAGCCGGGTTGTAATTAAAGGCCTGTAAGTTTAACTTCAGTGGTGGGGAGAGATCTGGAAAGTTAATAAGGGAACAGTTCTAGAGTATGTTTCAAGGATGACATTATAAGTGTAACCAGCATGGATTAGGAGGAATAGATTTGTCAAACTAACTGCTGGCTTTTTATGAGAAGTAAGTAGAAATTAGACTCTGGCATAGCAGTAGATGTAGTTTACTTGGATTTTGCAAAGGCTTTTTGATACAGTCCCCCATAGGCGACCTAATGAATAGCTAAGGTCTGGTGGTCTGGGGAGTCACATTGTACATGGATATAAAAATTGGTTAATGATAGGATGCAGAGAGTAGTTGTTAAGGGGCTTAATATTATGGACTTAAAGTGCTAAGTGGGGTGCCACAGGGTTCTGTGTTGGGGGCGCGCTTCTATTTAATCTGTTTATATGATTGGAAGTGGGTATTGTGCAGCAAGGTTTCTGTGTTGCTGACGACACAAAACTTTGTCGACCATTAAAAACTTCAAGGATGTGCAACTGTTGCAAGGGGATCTAGATAGTATCACATTGGGGCTAAGTGGCAGATGAAATCAATGTTGATAAATGTAAGGGATGCATTTTGGACTTAAAAATCCTTGTGTTACTTATACTTTAAATGTCTCTGTGTTAAGTGAATCCCTGTTGGAAAGGGATTTTGGAGAGTTTGGTGGATAACAAACTTAAAGGTAGCAAGGCAGTGCCAGGCGGCACAACCAGAGGACCAGCATTGGGTATGTCTTGTATAAAGGAGAGTATGGATTCAGAGGAGAGAAAATGTAATTCCTCCTCTTTACAAAGATTGGTAAGGCCTCATTGGAAATGCAGTGCAATTTTGGAATCCTGTGTACAAAAAAGACATCTTGAAATGGCAGGGTTAGTCAGAGAAGGGCAAACTAATTAATAAGGGGATTGAGGGGCTTGAATATGAAGAGAGACTGGAAAACGTTACAATTATGTACACTGGAGAGAAAGGCGCCTTGTGGGGATATGATTACTGTGGTATAAATACATGAACAGGCCATACAATAAACTATCTGGGGCATTGTTCACCAATAGAACATGCAAAGGACACGAGCGAATCCCTTAAGACTTTGAAGAAACAAGCTTGGCTTCAAGCTCGGAAGGGAAAGGGTTTTTTTTCACTGTGAGAACGGTAAAGCTATGGAACTGTCTTCCAGTGGACGGTGTTATGGCCGTTCATTGGTCAGTTTCAAAAAAAAGCTGGATGAGTATGTGTCAAAACAAGGAATGTTACAAGTTACTCGGTATTGATACATAAAGTAGAGTTGGGAAAGGGTTTGTCACTGTTGAGGAACGGTAAAGCTATGGGAACTGCTTCCAGTGGACGTTGTATGGCAGGTAGCTGGTCAGTTTAATAAAAGCTGGATGAGTTTCGCAAACAAGGAATGTTACAAGTTACTGGTTATGGTACAATAAGTAGAGTTGGAAGATGTTTTGTCACTGTGAGAACGGTAAAGCTATGGAACTGTCTTCCAGTGGACGTTGTTAGGCAAGGTTATTGGTCAGTTTAAATAGAAAGCTGGGGTTGAGTTTTGACAAACAAGGAGGATGTTACAAGTTAATGGTATTGATACATACAGTAGAGTTGGGAAAGGGTGGTTTCACTGTGGAGACAGTAGAAGCTATGGAATGTCTTCCAGTGACAGTTTGTTATGGCAGGTTCATTGGTCAGTCAGGTTATAAAAAAGCTGGATGAGTTTCTGCAACAGGAAGTTACAAGTTACTGGTATTGATCTAAAGTAGAGTGATCCTGGGAATTTCCGATGCCACTTGGAGGAAGGAAGGGACTTTTTCCCCCTTCTAAATGGGTGGGGTTTTTTTTGCCTTCCTTGGACTCAAACAGTAGGCAGGAAATGAGGATGTTGCTAGAGGGTGAACTGGGATGGGAGTATGTCTTTTCACCTCAAATACTAACACTCCATATCTATTTTTCTGCAGTCTCTATCTCTCACATATGTGAGAGGGGCATTCCGTGGGCATTCTGGGGCTCCTGGCTTGGAAAGTGGGGTGACTGGGAGGAATCATCGTCTCCCACTCGTCCGGATTCTGGGGTGGTCTGCGTGGAGTGCGGGAGACGACCCTTAGAAGAGGGAGATCCGGACAATTGGGAGGGGTGGTTACCTGACACTGTAATTGGTACATTTAATCGTGCATTGGTGCCCACGTTGTTGGAATGTACATGGTGGCCCACCAGGCCTGGTACACAAGTTAAGTTTAAACTTACCCCCCTTTCTCTCCCTCTCCCCTACCTTTTACTGCTGGGCTGGAGACACTTCTGTGGCTCACCCACCTCCACTATTAACCTTGTCGGATCCATAGCACCTAACCATTCTTCATACTCAGAGGGAGGCTCATTTTCAGCCTCTCAGCAAATCACCAGCTGACCTGAGCCGAGCAGGAAGATTTCATAACTACTCCCAATATACAGGTAATCCCACTGCGTAGGGACTACCATATTCAGGTACACGCTTTCACGTTATATATCCCAGTAGACTAGTGGCTGTGTAGGGACATGGTTCTCCCTTTACTATTCCAGTAGACTAGTGCGCTGTGTCAGGACATGGTTTCTCCTTTACTATCCCCAGTTAGACTAATGCGTGTTGTGTCAAGGACATGGTTTCTCCTTTTACGTATCCCAGTAGACTAGTGTTGTGTCAGGACATGGTTCTCCCTTACTATCCCAGTAGACTAGTGCGCTGTGTCAGGACATGGTTTCTCCTTTACTATCCCAGTAGACTAGGTGCCTGTGTCAGGACATGGTTTCTCCTTTACTATCCCAGTAGACTAGTGCGCTGGTCAGGACATGGTTTCTCTTTACTATCCCAGTAGACTAGTGCGCTGTGTCAGGACATGGTTTTCTCCTTTACTATCCAGTAGACTAGTGCGCTGTGTCAGGACATGGTTTCTCCTTTACTATCCCAGTAGACTAGTGCGGCTGGTCAGGACATGGTTTCTCCTTTACTATCCCAGTAGACTAGTGCGCTGTGTCAGGACATGGTTTCTCTTTACTATCCCAGTAGACTAGTGCCCGCTGTGTCAGGACATGGTTTATCCTTTACTATCCCAGTAGACTAGTGCGCTGTGTCAGGACATGGTTTCTCCTTTACTATCCCAGTAGACTAGTGGCTGGTGCCGGACATGGTTTCCCCTTTACTATCCCAGTAGACTAGTGCGCTGTGTCAGGACATGGTTTCTCCTTACTATCCCAGTAGACTAGTGCGGTGTGTCAGGACATGGGTTCTCCCTTTACTATTCCAGAGACTAGTGCGCTGTGTCAGGACATGGGTTCTCCTTTCACTATTCCCAGTGACTAGTGCGCTGGTCAGGACATGGTTTTCTCCTTTACTATCCCGTAGACTAGTGCGCTGGTCAGGACATGGTTTCTCCTTTACTATCCCAGTAGACTAGTGCGCTGTGTCAGGACATGGTTTCTCCTTTACTATCCCAGTAGACTAGTGCGCTGTGTCAGGACATGGTGTTTCCCTTTACTATCCCAGTAGACTAGTGCGCTGTGTCAGGACATGGTTTCTCCTTAATATCCAGTAGACTAGTGCGCTGTGTCAGGAACATGGTTTCTCCTTTTACTATCCCAGTAGATAGTGCGCTTTGTGTCAGGACATGGTTTTCCCCTTTACTTCCCAGTTGAATAGTGCGGCGTGTCAGGACATGTTTCCCTTTACTATCCAGTAGACTAGTGCGCTGTGCAGGACATGGTTTCCCCCTTTACTATCCCGTAGACTAGTGCTGTGTGACATGGTTCTCCTTTACTATCCCAGTAGACTAGTGCACTGTGTCAGGACATGGTTTCCCCTTTACTAATCCCCCGTAGACTAGTGCACTGTGCAGGACATGGTTTCCCTTTACTATCCCAGTTGATAGGCGCTGTTGTCAGGACATGGTTTCCCCTTTACTACCAGTAGACTAGTGCGCTGTGTCAGGACATGGTTCCCCTTTATTCCAGTAGACTAGTGCACTGTGTAGGACATGGTTTCCTTTACTATCCCAGTAGAATAGTGCGCTGTGTCAGGGCATGGTTCTCCTTTACTATCCCAGGAGACTATTGGCTGTGTCAGGACATGGTTTCCTCTTTACATCCCGTAGACTAGTGCATGTGTGGGACTGTTACCCTTTACTATCCCAGTAGACTAGTGCCTGTGTCAGGACATGGTTTCACCTTTACTATCCACAGTAGACTAGTGGCTGTGTCAGGACATGGTTTCCCTTTACTATTCACAGTATACTAGTGTGCTGTGTCAGGACCATGGTTTCCCTTTACTATCCCAGTAGACTAGGTGCTGTGTCAGGACATGGTTTCTCCTTGTACTATCCCAGTATACTAGTGCGCTGTGTCAGGACATGGTTTCACCCTTTACTATCCCAGTAGACTAGTGCCTGTGTCAGGACATGGTTTCACCTTTAATATCCCAGTAGACTAGTGCCGCGTGTCAGGACATGGTTTCACCTTTACTATCCCAGTAGACTAGTGCGCTGTGTCAGGACATGGTTTCACCTTTACTATCCCAGTAGACTAGTGCTGTGGAGGACATGGTTTCCTTACATCCCAGTAGACTAGTGCGCTGTGTTCAGGACATGGTTTCCCTTTTACTATCCCAGTAGACTAGTGCGCTGTGTCAGGACATGGTTTCCCTTACTATCAGTAGACTAGTGCGCGTGTCAGGACATGGTTTCCCTTTATACTATCCAGTAAGATAGTGCGCTGTGTCAGGACATGGTTTCACCTTTACTATCCCAGTAGACTAGGTGCAGCTGTGTCAGGACTGGTTTCCCCTTTACGGTATCCCAGTACATGCTAGTTGCGCTGTGTCAGGACATGGTTTTCCCCTTTACTATCCCAGTAGACTATGCGGTCTGTGTCAGGACATGGTTCACCTTTACTATCACAGTAGATAGGCGCTGTGTGTCAGGACATGGTTTCCCCTTTACATCCCAGTAGACTAGTGCGACTGGTTCAGGAATGGTTTCCCCTTTACTACCAGTAGACTAGTGCGCTGTGTCAGGACATGGTTTACCCTTTACTATCCCAGTAGACTAGTGCGCTGTGTCAGGACATGGTTTCCCCTTTATATCCCAGTAGACTAGTGCGTTGCAGAACTGTGTCGCAGGACATGGTACCCCTTTACTATCCAGTAGAATAGTGGCTGGTGACATGGTTTCCCCTTTACTATCCCCGTAGAACTAGTGCGCTGTGTGGACATGGTTCCCCTTTACATCCCGTGACTAGTGCGCTGTGTCAGGACATGGTTTCCCTTACTATCCCAGTAGACTAGTGCGCTGTGTCAGGACATGGTTTCCACCTTTACTATCCCAGTAACTAGGTGCTGTGTCATGCAGGACATGGTTTCACCTTACTATCCCAGTAGACTAGTGGCTGTGTCAGGACTGGTTTCCCTTTACTATCCCAGTATACTAGTGTGCTGTGTCAGGACATGGTTTCCCTTTACTATCCCAGTAGACTAGTGCGCTGTGTCAGGACATGGTTCTCCTTTACTATCCCAGTAACTAGTGCGCGTGTCAGAACATGTTTTCACCTTTAAATCCCAGTAGACTAGGCGCTGTGTGGACAGGTTGTTCCCGTTACTATCCCAGTAGACAGCGCTGTGTCAGGACATGGTTTCACCTTTACCATCCAGTGATGTGCCTGTGCAGGACATGGTTTCCTTACGACAGTAGACTGTGCGCTGTGTAGGACATGGTTTCCTCTTACTATCCCAGTAGACTAGTGCGCTGTGTCAGGACATGGTTTCCCCTTTACTATCCCAGTAGACAGTGTGCTGTGTCAGGACATGGTTTCCCCTTTACTATACCAGTAGATAGTGCTGTGTTGGGACATGGTTTCCCTTTACTATCCCAGTAGAAGTGCGCTGTGTCAGGACATGGTTTTCTTTACTATCAGTAGACTAGTGTGCTGTGTTCAGGACATGGTTTCTCTTTACTATCCCAGTAGACTGAGTGCGCTGTGCAGGACATGGTTCCCCTTTACTATCCCAGTAGAAGTAGTGCACTGTGTCCAGGACATGGTCCCCTTATATCAAGTAGGACTAGTGCGCTGGGTCCGGACTGGTTCTCCTTTACTATCCCAGTAGATAGACTAGTGCGTGTGCAAGGACATGGTTTCCCTTTACTATATCATAGAACTAGTGTGCGTGTGTGTCAGAACATGGTTCCCTTTACTATCCCAGTAGACTAGTTGCGCGTGGTCAGGACATGGTTTCCTTTAACTATACCAGTAGACTATTTGCGTTTTTTAGGAATGGTGTTTCACCTTTAACATCCAGTCGACTATGGTTGCTGTGTCAGGACATGGTTTAGGAATCAATTAAAAAATAATCATTTAAATAAATAAAATAAAAATCGTATTTGGTGTCTGGACTTTTCTTTTTACCCTCCCAACTTTGAAATTTGTATTTGTTGCTTGTACAGATAAAGGTCTGTGTATGTTGCAGTAAAGGTGGGGGGCCCATCTTCTCATGTTTCCTATGACAGATATAGCCTCCTCCCAGAAAACCACGGATAGGGGCCCTATCATAGTTTTGCTGGGGGGTCTAGTGATTCCTAGTTATGCCACAGAGTGCCAGTATCTTCTGTAGCGCTTTACAATTACATGTATACATTCACATCAGGCTCTGCCCGAAGAGCTTACAATCTAAGCACATTTATTTGACACATACAGCCAATCAGTATGTTTTTTTGACTGTGGTGGAAACCGGAGTGCCTGGAGGAAACCCACACAAGCACAGGGAGAACATACAAACCCCTTGCAGATGTGTCCAAGGGTGTTCCTGTAATGTGCGTATTCTCATTGATCCTGTATATGGTTTATGGTTCAAACCAATCGGAACAATAGCTTCCTGTATAATGTAAATTGTTTTTATTGCCCAAGTAAGGAGGCGGCACACAGGCATGACCAAAGCAAGAGGTTGTAAAACTGATTACTCATTGTAGGATGTTCATCCAGAGGTAAAAAATAGGCACATTTACAGAAAATCACAATGCGGCCAAGAACCACAAGTCATATAGCCACCTTGCTGCAAAACAGCATTATACATGGCAGTCAGTTGCCAGCATTGTACATGGCAGACGGAGTTCGACACCAACTGTATGCTGTACGACACCTTACCCTGGGCAGTTTCGATAACACCCCTTAGCCACAATGCATCCACACCTTGCATTCAGAAGGTCCCTAACACCTGGCTGTTATATGCTAATTGGAAACACTCACAGGTTGTTGAACTACACTCCTCCAAGGGTCGTCCCACCGCTGGCTGTATTGCTCCTCAACCCATAATATATGTACTCAAAAACCAATGCAAATGGACACTCCAAAGTTCCTTTTGAAAAATGAATATTCCTTTTATTCACCCATTTGTGAGCTATCCCTCCAGCAACGTTTTAATAAAGAGTGGAGGTCCACCACGAAACGTTGCTGGAGGGATATCTCATGTATGTGTGAATAAAAGGAATATTCATTTTTCAAAAGGAACTTTGGAGCGTCCATTTACATTTGTTTTTGAGTCACATACTAATTGGGACTTTCCAGGGTACTTATTGCCAAAGGATCCTTGTACAAGTCATTCTGAATTGAGAGATCCAGTCGGATGACTAGTGAAACATCTTCAAGAACTAAACTTCAAGTCCAGTTGATCTAACTGAATACAACAGATATACCATGACCTGGATGAATAAATATTACAGACATACCATGACCTGGATGAATGAATATTACAGATATACCATCACCTGGATGAATGAATATTACAGATATACCATGACCTGGATGAATGAATATTACAGATATACCGTGACCTGGATGAATAATTATTACAGATACACCATGACCTGGATGAATGAATATTACAGATATACCATGACCTGGATGAATGAATATTAGATATATACCATGACCAGGATGAATGAATATTACAGATATACCGTGACCTGGATGAATGAATATTACAGATATACCGTGACCTGGATGAATGAATATTACAGATATACCGTGACCTGGATGGTGGTTCGATTTCGAGTAAACCCTCGAATGTTTGTAGCGTTCGGTAATCCTCAAATACGTGGTCGCTTTCAGTAACCCGCGAATGTAGCGTTCGGTAACCCTCGAATACAGGTGGTCGAGTTCAGTAAACCTCGAAATTAGCGTTGAGTAACCTCGAATACAGTGGTCCGATTTCCAGTAACCCTCAAGGTAGCGTTCGGTACCCCGAATACAGTGGTCGATTTCAGTAACCCCTCGAAGTGTAGGTTCGGTAACCCTCGAATACAGTGGCATCGATTTCAGTAACCCTCGAATATGTAGCGTTCGGTAACCCTCGAATACAGTGCGTTCGATTTCAGTAACCTAGAAGTAGCGTTCGGCTAACCTCGAATACAGTGGGCGATTTCAGGTAAACCCTCGAATGTAGTGTTTGGTAACCCTCGAATACGTGGTCGGATTTCAGTAACCCTCGAATGTAGCGTTCGGTAAACCCAATAACAGTGGTCGATTTCAGTAACCCTCGAATGTAGTGTTCGCGTAACCCTCCATACGTGGTCGATTTCAGTAACCCTTCGAATGTAGCGTTCGGGAACCTCGAATACAGTGTCGATTTCAGTAACCCTCGAATGTAGTGTTGGTAACCTCTAAAAACCCCTAAATGACCGCAAGTAACGTGTGCAAAATAACCAATTTTCCAGCTGTGAGAAACATACCGCGATTGTAATTATGATACATTACAGTATATAAAGTCCCATTTAGTGGGGATAAACAGACTGTAGTAAGACTATGGTATTAAAAGGCAATTTCAATAATTCTCAGTTCTAAATACTGGTAGAGTAAGGATTCATTATTCATTCAATTAGTTGGAGTAATCGAGTTGCTGGAATTTAGTTCATCGCAAAACACATACAGTTAATTACATGTTTCATCCTTTGTAATAAAAGTCAGCCAATACAACATTTTGTAACATTTTGTAAAGTAGTAACTTGATTAATTCATTTACCAATTCCAGCCTATATGGTGCTATGGATAATAATTTATCCAATTTAATCATTATAATCAAATCACTTTTAAAAAAACTCGGTGGTCAGATAACACGATGACCCTTTGGCGGCTCTATGGCAAAATAGGCATCGTTCACACTAGATAGAAATAGCAAAACGGAAAAAAACAATGTACTACAATCACGTATCAACCCCTGCAAGTTGGCAAAATTATACAGAGGGGGACTTTGTGATAGACGGGGGGTAAGGTGGTAAAAGGCAGATGTTTTGAGGTCGAAATGGAAAGATCCCTCTCTGCCCTCAGGGTGTCTCCTTTGTGCGAGGCCTATGGATGCACCATCTCTTGCCAAGTAAAGGGTATGTCCATTCAAAAAAGTTGGTTTTGATCTGATTTACTGAAAGAGAACAGAGGTTCACCACGCTAAAAATCTACAGGAAGGAGTAGACAGTTACCTGCGGAACACGCTACAGTTGCCGACTTCCACTGACAGTCTCCAATGCGTACATCGCTCTTCGACCTTTTGCGCATGGCGCGCACAGTGCAAAGAACTGGAGATGCGCGGGGCGTCGTGGAATTCGGCGCTGAGTGGTACGCGGGTAATGTCTACTCCTCTCCTGGTAAGATTTACTGAAAGAAAGGGAGGTGGTAAGAGAAAATCAGAGAGAAACCATTGTTAATTGTACTATAGATGTACCATACATATTGTTGGACATGAAGTCGTTGGTGATAAAGGGCATGTCCACACCCACCAAAAAATTATAGCCCCACTATGGCACCCTATGTGTAGTGTAATAAATCCTTACCTTAACAGCCCAGCTCCAAATGTTTTCTCCAGTAATCCCCCTACCCCATGTCTGAAAAAGTGCCCAACAGGAGGATAGCAGAGCAAGTAGGACTCTGCTCTTGTCTCCCATACCGGAGACCTTTGGCATGTGCCTTCAAGGCCTCTCCCTAACTCTCCACCTGATTTGGTCTCACTCCCGTAGGATTGTAAATTCTGTAGGAAAGTGGTAGGGGCTTAGTTCCCCAGCCCCAACCGCATAATGTTATATCCAGGTACTTCCTATATCCTTCTGCCACTGGAATGATGGCAGCCGCGGTCATGATGGGCTGCCTATCAGCCAATCACGACGAGCGGCCAGTCCCGCCCCCTGATCTGCAGGTATGTGCAAGCAAGGGCAAGGGATTGTGTGGGCGAGGATACTTTAGAGGGATAAAAAGGTAAAAAAAGGTAGAAAGGTAAGGTAAGGTTAAAAAGGTAAATTAAAAAAGAAAAAACGGGAAGGTGAAAGAAAGAGGGTAAGGTAATTAAAATACTCGGGGTGGTAGTATCTGGATATAATATTATAGTGTTGTGGCTGTGGGGAAAACTAGCCCTTACCACATACTAAAAGTTTTTTAAAAAGGTGGAAAGCCCTTAAGGTTAATGTCGCTATTGTGAACTTCCAATAGATTTAATTAATCAGAAAACTCAGAAAAAATACTATGATCATTAACCAATCAACTTAAAAAAACCCGACTCTTGCATGATCGTAATTACGATCGATATTTACGATTTATGTCGCATAAAAAGACGGCGAAAATGGAAATTTTTATCCAGTCACACAGAAAAAGTCGGATTGATGTTGGATTTTACAAAATCAGCCTCCTAATGTATGGCACCGGTATGTTCCTATTTGTCTGTACATTGTTACTGTCCATATGTTATGGTCTCCATATTCTTACTTTCTTCCCTCTATTAACACAGCAACATTAGTATATATGTTATTATAATACTAGATGGACTAATTGTTTTTATATCTTTTTTCACTTAGGATACCTTCCCCAGTTGACAGGCACTACATTCAAGGATGCCCCTGCAATTTAATTTTATTTAGGAAGGTGGATGTCCTCACCTTAATAAAATAAAATAATAATTAGGAAATAAGTAGAATAGTAATAGAATAAATAGGAATAAACATTTAGAATATTAAGTGAATAGAAAACGGAATAAGAATAATAGAAATAATATGCATAAATAGGAATAATAATAATAATAATAGAATATTGGGGGAATAATAAGAAGAGAATTAATTATGAATAAATAGAATAATATAGAAAATCAGAATTAAATGGAATAATAATAATAGAATATTCTAAATAAATAGGAAAATATATAACTAGAATAATTAGGTGAATAATAATAATGAATAATTATGAATAAACTGGCAATAATAATAATAGAATAATTAGATAAATAGGAATAATAATAATCAGGAAATAAATAGGAATAATCATAGATAACAGGAATAAATAGTAAATAATAAAGAATAATCAGGAATAAATAGTAAATCATAATAGAATAATTATAATAAATAGGGAATAATAATAGAATAATTATGAATAAATAGGAAAATAATAGAATAATCAGAATAAATGGAATCCTAAGAATAATCAGGGAATAATAGGATTATAAGAGAATGATTAGGGACTAAATAGTCAATAATAATGAATAATTAGGAATAAAATAGGAATAATAATAGAAAATTGGAATTAAATAGGAATAATAATAGAATAATCCGGAATAAATAGGAATATACTAGAATAATTAGGGAATAACTAGAAAAATAACAATAGAATAATTAGGAATAAATAGGAATAACAATAGAATAATTATGAATAAAATAGGAAATAATAATAGAATAATTAGGAATTAATAGAAAATAAAATAGAATAATTAGAATTAAACGGAATTAATAATAACAGATAATTATGAATAAATAGGAATAATAATAGAATAATCAGGAATAAATAGGAATTAATAATAGATGAATCAGGAATAAATCGTAAATAATAATAGAATAATTATGAATACAAATAGGAATAATAATTAGAATAATTATGAATAAATAGAAACTAATAATAGAATAATCAGGTTTTTGAATAAACTAGGAATAATAATAGAATAATCAGGAATTATAATGAATAATAATAGAATATTATGAATAAATAGTGAATAATAATAGAATTAGAATAATTATGAATACAATAGGAATCATAATAGAATAAATCAGGATTAAATAGGAATAATAATAGAATAATAAGGAGTAAATAGGAATTATAATAGAATGATAGGATAAATAAATGTAAATAATAATAGACAATTAGGCATAAATGGAATAATAACAATTTAGAATAAATAATTAGGATAAATAGGACATAATAAAGAATAATTAGGAATATTAATAAGAAAAGAACAATAGATAAGTAGGATAATAAATCGGTGGAATAATAATAAGAATATGAGGAATAAATAGAACATAACAATAGATAATTAGGAAATAAATAGGATTAATAATAGAATAATTAGGAAATAATTAATAGACAAGAACATAGAATAATTAGGAATACATAGAAAATAACAAATAGAATAATAGGAAATAAATAGGAATAATAAATAGAATAATTGGAATAATAGGGAATAATAATAGACATAATTAGGAAAATTAGGAATAATAATAGGAATAATTAGGAATAAAAGAAAAAGAATAGAATAATCAGGAATCAAATAGAAATAATAATAGAATAATTGGACAACATAGAAATAAATAATAGACTAATCAGGAATAAATAGGAAGATAATAAGGATTTATAGATAGAATAATTAGAGAATAAATAGGAATAATTGGAATAATTAATAGAATAATTAGGAATAATAAAAATAGAATAAATAAAAGAATAATTAAAAATATTAGGAATCAATAAAAAAATATCATTTAATAAAAAATAAAAATCGTATTTGGTGTCTGGACTTTTCTTTGTTACCACTCCCAACTTTGAATTTGTATTCTGTTGCGTGTACAGATAAGGTCCTGTGTATGTTGCAGTAAGGTGGGCGGGCCCCCATCTCTCATGTTCCTATGCACGATATAGCCATCCTCCCAGAAACACGGATAGGGGCTCCTGATCATAGTTTTGCTGGGGGTCTAGTGGATTCCTGTTTCCACAGAGGTGCCAGTATCTTTGTCAGCGCTGTTACATTACAGTTACATTCACATCAGGCTTGCCCGAAGAGCTTACCAATCTAAGCACATTTTATTGACACATACAGCCCAATCAGTCTGTTTTGTTTGACTGTGGTGAAGGAAACCGGAGTGCTGGAGGGACGAACACCACCAAGCACAGGGAGAAACATCAAAACCCCTTGCAGATGGGTCCAAGGTGTGTTCCTGTAATGTGCGTATTCTCATTGATCCTGTATATGGTTTATGTTCAAACCAATCGGAACAATTAGCTTCCTGGGTATAATGTAAAGTGTTTTTATTGCCCAAAGTATAAGGAGGCGGCAACAGCATGACCAAAGCAAGAGGTTGCTAAAATGATTACTCAGCTATGGATGTTCCATCCAGAGGTTAAAAAAATAAATGCACATTTACAGAAAATCACAATGCGGCCATAGAACCACAAGGTCCATTATAGCACCTTGCTGCCAAAACAGATTAACGGGCAGTCAGTTGCCCAGCATTGTACATGGCGACGGAGTTCGACCCAACTGTATTGACGACACCTTACCCTGGGCAGTTTCGATAACACCCCTTAGCCCACAATGCTCCACACCTTGCATTCAGAAAGGTCCCTAACAACCTGGTGTTATATGCTAATTGGGAAAAACACTCAAGAGTTGTTGAACACACTCCTCAAGGTCGTTCCCACCGCTGCTTGTATTGCTCCTCAAACCCATAAATATATGTTACTCCAAAACCAATGCAAATGGACACTCCAAAGTTCATCTTTGAACAAATGAATATTCCTTTTATTCACCCATTTGTGAGCTATTCCCTCCAGCACGTTTTAATAAAGGTGGAGGTCCACACGAAACGTTGCTGGAGGGAGTATCTCATGTATGTGTGAATAAAAGGAATATTCATTTTTCAAAAGGAACGTTTGGAAGCCGTCCTGACATTGTTTTTGAGTCACATTAAAATTGGGACTTCCAGGGTACTTAGTTGCCCAAAGGATCCTTGTACAGTCATTCTGAATTGAGAGATCCCCAGTGGCTGGAATGATAGTGAAAATATTCAGAGAACTAAACTTCAAGTTCCAGTGTCTACTGAATAAAAGATATACCATGACTATGAATAATATACGATACCATGACCGTGAGAATATACGAATACATCACTGGAGAATAATTTACAGAATACCATGACCGGATGAATGAAATTAGATAAGACTCTATCCGTAATAAATATACAATACCCAGCCTGGATGAATGAATATTACAGATTATACATGACCTGGATGAGATGAATATTACAGATTATACAGTGACCATGGATGAATAATTATTACAGATAACCTGACGTGATGAATGGGAAATTACAGATATACCTGACATGGAATGAATGAATATTAAGAATATACCGATGACAGGATGAATGAATATTACAGATATAAGTGACCGAGATGATACCCTCAACCCGGATATCGTGACGATGAAGAATATTACAGTATACCATGACGAAAGATACAGAAGACCTGGATGAAGAAATTACAGGATATACCATGAACCGGGATGAATGAATATTACCGATATACCGGACCTGGATGAATGAAATATTACAGATATACCGTGACCTGGATGAATGGAATATTACAGATACATGACCTGGATGAATGAATATTACAGATATACCATGGACCTGATGAAGGAAAGAATATTACAGATATTACCATGACCTGGATGAATAAATTTACAAAGATTATACATGACTGGATGAAATGAATATTACAGACTTATAAAAAAACCATGACTGGATGAAGAATAACAGATACCAGACCGAGATGAATGATATGACAGATACCGTGACCTGCGATGAAAAGAATATTACAGAATATACCATGACCTGGATGAATGAATATTACAGATATACCATGACATGGATGAATAAATATTACAGATATACTATGACCTGGATCAATGAGAACCTTCACAAACTACTTTGGAAGTTTATCAAATCATTTATCACCCATTTTGTTCCGTCTTTCAATATTACTTCCTTCTTTTTGATCATTCATTTACATGTTATACAGTTCCCACAATTATGATTTCACTTTTGCTAATGTTTACTCACCCTTAACCAATTTCTGATATCTTCGTTTTGGGGCCTCATAATGACTTCTGCGTAGCAAATCTCTCAAGTTTCTAGCTTTTGTTGCCACCATTTTGGGATATTATTGTCTTATGTTGGGGTATAATAATCTATCACTGCTCAGTAAGTGCCAATGCCTCTGTAGGATATTTTTCACATCTTCCCACCTTTCATTAAATCTTATGTTAAAGTGATATTTTTATCATTCTGGGTATTTTTAAACTCAGAGTCAAGCTATTCCCCTTGCAGATTACTAGCACGTCATCAATGCACCTTACCCAGAAGAGGACAGATTATGACCACCCTCCATTATTGAGGATATCATTGTCATCTGTTTGTTCCCCTTTCCCCTAGGTGGTGGCATGCATAGGTAAGGGAAAAAGTGGCCCCCATTGCTGTGCCTCTCACCTGAAGAAAGAACTTTTTATTGAACAGAAAAAAGTTATTATTGAGGACCAACTACAGCAACTCTGTAGTAAATTCAGTTTGTTCCAAAAGTGTGTCGCATCTGGATGAAGGGAAGTATCTGCACGCCTCAGTTGAGAAAGCGCTGGTTAGACTTGTTTACGGAGCGAAACGCATCCTGTTTGCTGTATGGACTTTTCATATGTGCCAGTTATCCATTGCAGAATTAATATACCTATGGGCCATGAGTATGGGTTACCCATAATACTCAGTGACTGACGATACTGCACTGCACTTTGGATACACTTTGATTATGCACTTTAGCAACATATATGGTTAATGGTACAACATTTCTTATGTGTTTTTAATTGTTTTATATCCCCATGATTAAAAGGATTTTTACTTATAACAACTGTTTATCTAGCCTTATTAGAGTGTTTCAGTCTAAAGGTTCATACACAAGCGCGATCGCGGATGGTGACCCGTGACAAATGATGTGTATGAACGGCCATTTCGGCCGATAATCATCCATTGTATGGGCACTTTTTCAGCTGAAAAGGACGCTCGTTCATAGATCCGCCTGATGGATTGGGCAATGATCTCCGAACGAGCGGCCATTAAAGTGCCTATTCACAGGACGATTATCGGCCGTTCGTACACATCGCGGGTCGGCAACGGAGATCACATGTGTGTACAAACCTTAACACCCTTTTGTTCTTTTTTGTGTTCTATGCTTGGTAACAACATAGACACAAATATGTATTAAAAATACTGTTGTATATAAAAGGTTCGTTATAACCTACACATACTGTCTGTGCAACCTTCACTGCCAACCACACTCTGCTCAAGTACAATAGCCGGTTACTGTAGCATGTTATTATTTTTGGGAACTACAACTCCCAGCATGCCTTGGTGGCATTCATCCACAATCAAATCACATTAAACCAGGGAAAGGCAACCAGTAGCCCTCTAGATGTAATGGAAACTAAAATGCACAGCATTACATGTCTGGAATTGGTTTGTAGGGGGTTGCAGCATGGATATTGTTTGCACATCCTTTCATATATTTGCAGAGTTGCATTGTATATTCCCTATCTACACCAACACACTGCCTTCCCCCTCCACATTGTACAGTGCTACATCCATCCCCTACCTAATCCACCAAGCCACGCCCCCTTATAATCCCCCCCCCCCCCCAACCCCCCCCCCCCAAATTTTCCCCCTTTTTTCCCCCCCCCCCCCCGCCTACTTAGCAGATACGGGATTCTAATTGGCTGGGCCGCAGAGCTGACTGAACAACCATTGGCTGCCCACGGCGCGCTGTCAACCGGAGATCGGACCTTAGTGCCAGTGTCTGGGAGAGCGGAGAGCAGAGAAGCAGGAAGAAGAGGGTCGCGCACTGTGTAGACGGACTGACTGAGAACCATGGGAGTGGAGCTGGAGACCATCTCACCTGGGGACGGTACGGTACCTACCACTGTCTCCCCCAGCCCCCGGGACCCACCATGTAAAGCGACACCCTGCTCCCTCCTCTATTGGGTCTACCTGGTTACATACTGTAACCAGTGTGGGTGTTATCTGTATTCACTGTACCCAATACCCACTATATCTATACTGTACCCAATACCCACTATATCTATACTATATCTATACTGTACCCAATACCCACTAGATCTATACTATATCTATACTATACCCAATACCCCAATTATATCAATATACTGTACCCAATACCCAATATATACTGTACCCAATACCCACTATATATACTGTACCAATACCCACTATATCTATAACTATATTTATACTGTACCCAATACCCACTATATCTATACTTTATCTATACTGTACCCAATACCCACTGCCACTATATCCATACTGTACCCAATGCCCACTATATCTATACTGCACCCAATACCCACATATAATCATAATATTCTATATGTACCCAATACACATGGCCACTATATCTATAGTGTACCCAATACCCACTATATCTATAGTGTACCAATACCCACTATATCTATACTGTACCCAATACTCACTGTATCTAACTGTACCAATACCAACTATATCTATACTGTACCCATTACCCAATATATACATACTATATCTATACTGTACCCAGTACCCACTATATCTATACTATATCTATACTGTACCCAATACCCACTATATCTATACTGTACCCAATACCCACTATATCTATACTGTACCCAATACCCACGGCCACTATATCTATACTGTACCCAATACCCATGGCCACTATATCCATACTTTACAACAATACCCACTATATCTAGCTGTACCCAATACCCACTTATATCTATACTGTACCCAATACCCACGGCCACTATATCTATACTGTACCCAATACCCACTATATCTATACTGTACCCAATACCCAATATATCTTTACTGTACCCAATACCCACTGTATCTATACTGTACCCAATACCCACTGTATCTATACTATATCTATACTGTACCCATAACCACTGTATCTATAATATATATATATATATATATATAATATAGATATATATATAATATACTGTACCCAATACCCACTGTATCTATACTATATCTATACTGTACCCAATGCCAACTATATCATACTGTACCCAATACCCACTATATCTATACTGTACCAATACTCACTATATCAATACTGTACCCAATACCCACTATATATACTGTACCCAATTATCTACCTATCTGTAACAATACACGTTATCTAGACTGTACCAAACCCACGGATCTATCCCCCTATATATAACTGACCCAATACCCACGGATCTATACTATATCTATACTGTACACAATACCCACTATATCTATACTGTACCCAATACCCACTATATACTGTACCCAATACCCACTATATCTATACTGTACCCAATACCCACTATATACTGTACCCAATACCCACTATATCTATACTGTACCCAATACCCACTATATACTGTACCCAATACCCACTATATCTATACTGTACCCAATTACAACTGGGTATCTTAACTATATCTATACGGCTACCAATACCCACTGTATCTATACTATAATATACTGTACCCAAACCCACTAGATCTATAGCTATAATCTATACTATAGCCCAATACCCTTCACATATCTATACTGTACCCAATACCCACTATACTATCTGTGCCCAATACCCCACTATGATCTATACTGATACACGACCAATACCCCACTATATCTATCTTACATCTTATACTTAACCCATACCCACTATATCTATACTGAACTAATCGTACCATACCCACTATCTATCCTCGATACCCATGACCCACTATATCTATACTGTAGCCCAATACCCACTATATACTGTACCCCAATACCCCACTATATCTATACTGTAACCCATACCCCTATTCATACTATTATTACGTACCCATACCCACTAGCTATACTATATCTCGTACCCAATACCCCCTTCTATACTATTCCTGCCAATAACCCACTATATCTATATGAAACCCTTATCATCTACTTTCTCTACACCCAATACACCACTATATACTTATACTGTAAGCCGCCAATAACCCACTATATATGTAACCTATCCCTATATATACGACCAACCCATAATATCTATATATATCTGTACCCAATCAATCGACTACATACCCTATATACTGTACCCAATACCCTATATCTATACTAACGTACCCAATACCCCACTATATACTGTACCCAACCCTATCTGATCTGGTACCCAATACCCACTATATACTTACCCAATAACTATCCTATCTTACCTACCATTATCTTACCCTACCACTATGAATAACTACCCATACCCACTATATCTATACTATATTTATCTGTACCCAATACCCACTATATCTATACTGTACCCAATACCCACTATATACTGTACCCAATACCCACTATATCTATACGTACCCAATAACCACTATATACTACGAACCCAAATACCCACTATATCTATAACTGTACCCAATACCCACTATATACTGTACGCATACTACCCACTATATCTATACTGTACTCCCAATACCACTATATAACGTACCCATACCACTATATCTATACTGTACCCCAGACCACTATATCTATACTATATTATACTGTACCCATACCCACAACTATATCTATACTGTAACCGCAACCCACTATATACTGACCCAATCCCACTGATCTATCTATACTGTACCCAATACCCCACTATAACTTTACCCAATACCCACAGTATACTATACTGTATCTGTACCAATACCCACTATATACTGTACCCATATACCCCTATATCTATACGTACCCGAACCCAATACTATCCCAATCCCTATATCTATACGTACCAATACCCACTATATCTATACTGTATTTATCACTGACCAATACCCACTTATAGCTCTGTACACCAATACCCACTATAATTATACCTGGGTACCCAATAACCCCTATATCTTATACTAGATATACCTCCCAATACCACTATATACTTACGCTACCCCTATATCTAACACCCAATACATATATACTGTACCCAATACCCCTATATCTATACTGTAACCCAATAACCCACTATATACTGTACCCATACCCCCACTATAATCTATCCTGTACCCAATACCCACTATATACGTACCCAATACCCATATGTCTATACTTTACCCATACATACCCATTCTTATATTACTCTGTACCCAATACCCACTATATCTGATACGTATCTTACTACCCAATACCGCACTAATCATCCTATATTATACTATACACCACTAACACTATTCTATACTGTACCCAATACCCCACTATATCTACTAGTCTTAGTACCCAATACCCACTAATCTTATACTTACCATATCCTATACTATATATTATCGTCCTACCATACCCACTATATCAATACTCTGGTAGCCCAATACAAAATCCCACTCTATACTACCAGCCCAATACCATCTATATCTATACTGTACCATACCCTATATCCTGTACCCATACCCATCTATCTCTATACGGTACCCAATACCCACTATATCGAGTACCATACCCCTATACTATACGTATCCCATACCCACTATATACTATACCAATCAATATATCTATACTGTACCCAATACCACTCCATATTATACCTTTATACTGTACCCATCCCACTATATCTATACTGACCACATACCCACATATTATCATCTAATTGTACCCAATACACAGCACTATATCTATAGTGTACCCAATACCCACTATCTATTACCACCCGTTCTAACTAAACACTGGATTAACTACCCAATACCCACTATATCTATACTGACCTACACCCATATAGCTCCCAACGCCACATTATGTCTATACTAGTACTACGTATATACTGTACCCAGTACCCCACTATATCTATACTAGTATCCTGCTACCCATACCTTACTATATCTATACTGTACCCAATAACCCACTATATCGTATACTGTACCCAATACCCACGGCCACTATATCTAGACGTAAAAATAAAAAAAATATAGATACGTAAACAAGAAAGTAAAATATAATAAAACCGTAAAGATAGCCCAAAATTTAACCCATGGCCACTATACCATAACTTTTTACCCATACCCCGATACTATAACTGTACCCCAAACCCACTATATCTATAACTGTACCCAATAACCCCACGGCCACTATAATCTATACTGTACCCAATCCCACTTATCTATACTGTACCCATCCACCACTATAAATCTTTACTGTACCCCATACCCACTGTCTCTATACTGTCCCAATACCGCACTGTATCTATACTATATCTATAACTGTACCAATAACCACTGTATCTATAATAGTATATATATATATATATATATATATATCTATAATCTATATATACTGCTACCCCATACCCACTGTATCTAACTATATGCTATACTGTACCGCATGCCAAACTATTCTATACTGTACCCAATACCCAGCTATATCTATACTGTACCCATACTCACTATATCAAGACTGTAGCCCCAATACCCACTATATTATCTGTACCCATACACACTGTAATCTATACCTATCTTACTGTAACCCACTACCCACTGTATCTATACATATCTAACTGTACCCAATACCCACTGTATCTATACTATAGCTATACTGTACCGCAATAACCACGTAATCGATAGACTGTACCCAATACCCCACTGTTCTATACTGTGGCCCATACCCCTATATCTATACTGTACCCAATACTCCTTTATTCTGTATCCAATACCCACGGTATCTATACTATCTCTATACTGTAAAAACCCATACCCTCTGTATCTATACTATTCTATCCTGACCCCATAACCATGTATCGATAATATATATATATATATATATGTTATATACTGTACCAATACCCACTATATCTATACTGTACCCATACCAACTATACTATAATACTGTACCCAATCCCCACTTATCTATCTGTACAAGCGCCAATACTCACTATATCTATACTGTACCCAATACCCACTATATACTGTACCCAATACCCACTATATCTATACTGTACCCAATACTCCCTTTATTCTGTACCCAATACCCACTGTATCTATACTATATCTATACTGTACCCAATACCCTCTGTATCTATACTATATCTATACTGAACCCAATACCCACTGTATCTATACTTTATCTATACTGTACCCAATACCCACTATATCTATACTGTACCCAATACGCACTATATAATATATCTATACTGTACCCAATACCCACTATATCTATACTGTACCTAATACCTACTGTATCTATACTATATCTATTCTGTACCCAATACTGACTGTATCTATACTCTACCCAATGCCCACTGTATATATACTGTACCCAATACCCACTATATCTATACTGTACCCAATACCCACTATATCTATACTGTACCCAATACCCACTGTATCTATACTATATCTATACTGTGCCCAATGCCCACTGTATCTATACTATATACTGTACCCAATACCCATTATATCTATACTGTATCCATACTGTACCCAATAACCACTATATCTATATTATATCTATAATGTACACAATACCCACTATATCTATACTGTACACAATACCCACTACATCTATACTATATCTATACTGTACACAATACAGTATAGATATCTATACTTTACCCAATACCCACTGTATCTATATTATATTATATCTATACTTTACCCAATACCCACTGTATCTATACTATACTATATCTATACTGAACCCAATACCCACTGTATCTATACTATATCTATACTGTACCCAATACCCACTATATCTATACTGTACCCAATACCCACTATATAATATATCTATACTGTACCCAATACCCACTATATCTATACTGTACCCAATACCTACTGTGTCTATACTATGCCTATACTGTACCCAATACCGACTGTATCTATACTGTACCCAATGCCCACTGTATATATACTGTACCCAATACCCACTACCGGTATATCTATACTGTACCCAATACCCACTATATCTATACTGTACCCAATACCCACTGTATCTATACTATATCTATACTGTACCTAATGCCCACTGTATCTTATTAATATATACTGTACCCAATACCCACTATATCTATACTGTATCCATACTGTACCCAATAACCACTGTATCTATAATACTGTACACAATACCCACTATATCTATACTGTATATATACTATACACAATACCCACTATATCTATATTGTATCTATACTGTACCCAATACCCACTCTATCTATACTATATACTGTACACTAATTACCCACTATATCTATACTGTACACAATACCCACTATATCTATACTATATCTATACTGTACACAATACCCACTACATCTATACTATATCTATACTGTACACAATACAGTATAGATATCTATACTTTACCCAATACCCACTGTATCTATATTATATCTATACTGTACCCAATACCCACTATATCTATACTATATCTATACTGTACCCAATACCCACTGTATCTATACTATATCTATACTGTACCAAATCTATCTATAATGTATCTATATTGTATCCAATACACACTGTGCCTATACTATGTCTATACTGTACCCAATAACCACTGTACCTATACTATATACTGTACCCAAAACCCACTGTATCTATACTATATATATACTGTACCCAATACCCACTATATCTATACTATATCCATACTGTACCCAATACCCCCTGTACCTCACTATATACCCCACTGTATCTATACTGTAGCCAATACCCACTCTACCTGTACTATATCTATACTGTACCCAATACCCACTGTACCTTGCTATATACTCTTACTATATCTATACAAATCTATACTGTATATATACTGTACCCCAATACCGACTGCATTATGTACCCAGTATATAGCCTTATTATGCTAAACTGTATCTATACTGTACCCCAATATCCACTGCATTATATACCCAGTATATAGCCTCATTCTATACCTGTGTTTACCCTTTTTATAAGTGGGGAACCCTTAAAACATTTTTTGTGTATCTGGGGAACCCCTATATAACATAATGATTAAATATAACCAAAATGGAGCGGCACTCCTCGACTTCACTGGACAACTGCCCGGGTGCTTCCGCTGTGAGTAGAGAATATAGCATTAACTAAGAGAACCGTAGCACTCCTGGGAACCTTCCAAACGTAGAAACTTTATTTAATACACGCATATCGACCCGTTTCGGCCCTTGCACGAGCCGTTCTCAAGACATAAGTGCAGTGAAAATGATACATCTATAAATACAAACTGAAGTGTCCACTCCCCCTACCCACCCCTCCCCGCCCCTTCTGACAAAGTCCAGCCAGACATCTAGGATAGGTTAGTTAGGGAGGCGTTCCTGCGACTCAAATAGCGTCATCGCCACTCCCTCTGTGAGTAATCTCTGTGGGAATCCAATTGTACAACTGGGACTCGGGTAGCGTCATCACCGCTCTACGGAACTCCTAGGTCCGCTGTAATTGCATAGGGCTATGGGGTTGGTGGAATCCATTCTGTGCAAAAGTAGGTTAGTTCATAAAGTGCCAATGCTCCACTGTGCGATGTGAATCCCTTATAGGTGTAACTGTGAAATAAATATTAAAAACAGTAAAGACATATATAATATACTAAAACTCTAGTAATGTATCAAACTTCATAAAACTAATAAAATGGTTACTATAAAAAGTACAAAAATTACGGACAGGATCTGAGTCTATGGATCGATACAAATAATATTGCTAAGTATAAGAGGGGAATTCCTCTAGATAAAACATGCTAGGGATAATATCTCATTGAGGCCCTTGGGGGACACGGTGTCCAATTCACGGATCCACAATGCTTCAACATTGTAAAAGGGCTCGATCCCTGTCACGTCCATCAGCCTTAGTGATATGGTCTATGGCCATCCATTTAAAATTTGCCAGGGTGTGTTTAGTCTCCTTATAATATCTAGCGACTGATTGTTCGCCAAATTTAGCTGGCGCATCTTCCCCTGGCATAAGAGGATTAGTGGCTAGGGCTGTTCTAATTGCCCTCCTATGATTGGCCATTCTCTCCCTCACTGTGGTCGAGGTTTTACCTACATAATACAGTCCACAGGGACAAGTTATAATGTAGACAATGTATTTGCTGTGACAGGACAGTCTATGCCTAATTTTTATGCGTCTTCCACTATGTGGGTGGGGGAAGTCTGGGCCCTTCATGATATATCGGCAGGTTTGACATCCGACACAACTGTAACAGCCCTTTTTAGCCGTATTGAGCCAACTATCCTGGCTCTTGGTGGGGCCTGGTAGAGCTACGGAGTCTAATTGGGGAATTTCATCTGCAGGTACCAGGACAGGAGGATTTAAATCAATACTATCAGTAGCAGCCTCCATAGCTTAATACAGAAAACAACTATACAGAGAAAACAGGGAGAATAAATGGTATTATCAGCACCGCTGTCACCAATTTGTACTAGATCACTGCTTTATGAAAGGATTATGGGTAGCATGGCACACAGTGGGTTACTCTGGTGGTCTGGCACAAAGCAGACAGTGCACATAAACAGGTTCCCCGTATAACATGTGCAGGAATCAGGAGTAATGCAGGAATCTGGATTACACTTCCTGTCACATGGAGCAGACCCAGGGGTGTGGTTTAAGCTGCCATTTGACCATTCCATTTTGAAATAGGGATCTCAGTTCTGTAAGTTTATGTATTTTGTTTATTCTGTGCTGTACCTAATATATGTCAGTGCTATTCTTTATATACATTTGCTGATGGTCATTTAAATGTGTTAATAGTGAGATAGTACACACATACATATACACCTTTACTATATGTGATACCCCCCACCACATTGGTAGTTCTTAAAAACCCAATGCAATCTCCTATGAAAATATAAATATATTTATATATAAGGGACATATTTCTGTGTCTATCTATCTATCTATCTATCTATCTATCTATCTATCTATCTTAACCCCCAGTATACTCTGTATTCTTGACACATACTGTACCTGTATACCATAATTATATAATCTATAAATCTCTATACTTCATTAACTAATGTAGACCAGTTCATTCCAGTGGTCTCTTTGTGATTCTGTCCCATTTTTTTACTCCACTCACTGATTACACAATAAACCACCTTATGTAAATATTTTCTCATACAGCACTGAATGTATTTCTTAGATTATTCATTCACACCAGTTTCTGCTTAGAAGTACCCTATCACACACAATGTATCAGTACGCTTTTATCATTGCAGGAGAAACCTAAGTACCCTGTAGAAACCAATACAAGTGCCACTCAGGATGCTAACCACCGAGCTTCCATGCTGTCTGTATACTCTGTATGTTGGGTAATACATCTAATTCAATTTTGGAATAAAGCCAACATATTTACCCATAAATACTCCCTGTGCCCAGAGTAGCCCCTGAATATTTACATATATATTTACCTACTAGTTTCTCCACACTTTCCATTCATTGTTCCAAACTCTGTCATCTCTGTTGGTTTCCATGTACAGAGTGGCCCCATGTACTGCCTTAATGCCCCTTCATTTTTCCTCTGTCTCCCAGCCTGCACTGCTATCTTATTCTTCTCCTCCATTCCAGTTACTAAGCAGCCTCTTGCTCTCCCCGCTCCACATCCACATTGAAAACATCGCTTTTAGGGAGATAGTTGTTAGATTTGTATCCAGTTCCATAATACACTGTGCTTTCATTCTAAACAGTTCTACAGCCTCCTTACATTCATCAGTGGGAATTGTCTATTCTTGACATTCATTGCTTCTTCTCTATCCATTGGTAGAACAAACCTTCCTCCTGTGCAAGCTCATAATTTAATACCCAAACCTTCCCTTGAAGGTTCCCTAATTAGTGAATCCCTAACCTTCCTCCTGTGCAAGCTCATAATTTAATACCCCAACCCCCCTTTTCTAATTGTAGGTAGTTTTATGGCCTCATCCTTCCTCCCTTGTCAATGCACTGTGCAGCCCCAGACTACACGTCCCCATTGGAAGTAGTGCTATAACAAGTTTCTGGGACTTTTAAGGACCCCTTTAGGCGTTGGGGACCAGCAAAATTGTCCCGTTTGCTCATATAGTAAAATTAAGTAGCACAGTCCTTAATAAACTTGTTGGCCTCTTACCCTGGCACGCCTTTTGCCATAATATGCCTCTCAGTCAAACCCATAATTCCATTGCACAGTTTTGGCAGTTTATGTCAAACTCTGCCTTGTGTGCACAGTGCAGCATTTGCCAAATCAGACACTGACCCCTGCCCCTACAGTAGTCTGGACCCTTCTCTCTATTATGCAGAAAAAAGTGAATTAGGGAAAAGCCTGGCACTCCCTGTCTCTCCTGTTTCCCGTCACCTGCTTTATTCTTTGGCAATCTGCATAGCATATGGACATAAATCCCATGCCTGGCATTACTGGGGCTTCTGGATAGCCGGGATCTACACTGACATCTGCTTGCAAATTATGTAATCTGTTTTCCTGATGCAGGACAGATTTTTTTGCAGCATTTGCCTTTTTCAGAGCCAGTAACCTACTTGGGAGCCCTGTCTGTGAACAGCTGCACTATTTCTTTATCAAACAAAAGCTCCATCATTTGCACTGGGAACATTGTTTCATATAAGTTTCAGCATTTTTCAGAGATTTGCTCTGTTTTTTTTTTCCAGGTTCAGATTTGCTTCCAAGAGAATAAATCAAATTGTTTTAAATTCAAATAAATACATTGTTTGGTTCATAGATTTTTCTGGAGAGCTGTTTACAGATAATGACATAAAACCCCTCAAAGTAACCACCATGTGTAATACCCAGGGGTTTCCTACTGGCTGGCAGCTATGCACATGGGGCAAGTGAGAATAAACACTTATTGCAGAATCTGTGCGTCTTTCCATATTCTGTTTGCTGTAAGTGTTTATGGTTGAGAGAGAGGTGGTTCCTATTGAGGAAGGAGCTCCAGGCAAGTAATTTGAAAGGTGTGCAAAGGTTCTGTGGTGTATTGGACTTATACACATGGGGCTGTGAAATAATCCACAGCAGTTATGAATTTTAAAATACTTATGTGCCTTAGCCCATCACTTTCAAGCAGGTCATTATTTTGAAAGCTGAACCAATACCTGTTTAAGGGTTGGTAGGTAATGTGCAGAAAAAGGCTGAACTGCTCCTTCATGTGCTCCAAAGCTATTAATGTTAATGACATACCTTTTTTAGGTCAATTGTCAGTTACCTGCCCCCAACCTCAACTGATATATTTTGCACTTTATTACCTGCATTAATAACCAGATATTTAAGGATAAAAATTACCTCTATTCTGGCCCCTCCCTCCATGCAGTCAATCAAGGTTGTGACAACAGTTATCACAGCCAATGATTGACTGCTGTTTCACCCGCTTTCTCCTCTGCACATGCTCAAGCTTATAAAAAGCTCATTGAGTTTGTGTTTGGAAGGGTACTGCATTGCAGAATGGGAAATATTTCATGTTTACCTGCCCTGAAGATCATTTGCGTATTGAATTGAAATGTGCAGCCCGTTTTATATGTCATTGTTTAGCACAGACCATATCACCTCTGCATACAGTATTTGTATTTATATATGAATTGCAGTTGCCATATTCATTGCCATAAGTAGGGAATATTTTAAAAGCGCCTCAGTGTGACCTAGCCCTAAGTCAAGGTTTAATGCAGGGAAAAGTATATTAGATGCCAACATGAAAATATGTTGTCTGGTTTATTCTTAAGGAGAAAAGATGTTTGTTACAGTTGAAAGGAAAACTATGGTACAGAATAAATGTTGTTCCTGACATACTGCCCTGCCCCTTTAAAATGATGTGTCATTTGCTCTTTACAGTAATTCCTAACCAAAGGTTTATCTGTATGAAGATATATCCTTTGTTTTTGGATGAATCTCACGAGCATGCTTTTCCCTCTGGGAGATAGAGTGGGCAAGGCAACATATATATCAAGGGTTATGAAGTATAAGATTTAATCGGTGGTTCTTTGGTAAGAAAACACGAGTGATACATAGTTGTATTCCCAATTTCTGGGTTATAAGTGAGATGAACCTGTTTTGATCGCAGGTCTTAATTTACAATGCATGAAAGTCATCGGATCCCATTTCTGATTTCTGGACACATAAAGGGACAGGGTTTATATTAAGGAGATTTGGGTCAAATGGGCTTGGTGGAAGAGAAGCTCTATTTTCAAACTGGTATTTCTGAGAAGCATGGAACCCTATCAACTATACATATCTAGCTGTAATATTGTTAGGATATCGTCAAATGTAATTTTACCAAATGAATATCGGATTGAATAGATCCTGACGTGTTAATCTGGGATTCTGCTATGAGATGGCTGAGTTTGTCATGGTCTTTATTAGTGACATTCAAGCTGAGCAAGCAATGTAACTGGACCTGTGTGTGGGGACTGAGGATGGTCTCGCAGAAAAGGTCAATCGTAAGATGTTACTATGTTTAACACATTCTGCCCCAGCAGCAAAGTAGTTAACAGTTTACTCGCTTACTCACACAATGTAAGCATATATAGAATGATAGGTACATATATAGAATGATGGGTACACATATAGAATGATAGGTACATATATAGAATGATAGGTACATATATAGAATGATGGTTATATATATATAGAATGATAGGTACATAAATATAATGATAGGTACATATATAGAATGATAGGAACACACACACATGATACATGATATGTACATATATAGAATGATGGGTATATATATATATATATATATAGAATGATAGGAAAATATATAGAATGATAGGTACATATACAACATATACAGAATGATAGGAACATATACAGAATGATAAGTACATATATAGAATGATAGGAAAATATTTAGAATCCAATACCCACTATATACTGTACCCAATACCCCACTATATCTATACTGTACCCAATACCCATATATACATACGCAATTTATACTGTACCCAATACCCACTTATATCTATACTGTACCCATAGACCTAATGTATACTGTACCCAATACCCACTATATCTATACTGTACCCAATACCCCTATATACTGTACCCATACCCACTATATCTATACTGTACCCAATACCCACTATATACTGTACCCAATACCCACTATATCTATACTGTACCCAATAAACCACTAGATTACGTACCCAATACCCACATATTAACTGTACCCATACCCACGATATACTATGTATACTGACCAAGACCCACAGATATATACGTACCCAATACCCACTAATACTGTACCAATACCCACTAAGTCTATACTGTACCCAAGACCCCTATACGATAACGGACCCAATACCCACGAAGAATACGGACCCAAACCCTAAAGTAAGTACCCCAAGGACCCAAACAACACAAGAACCAAAACTACAACAAACAAGTACCCAAATACCCACTATAGTACTCTTACCCAATACCCCACTATATCTTACTGTACCCAAACCCACTATATCTATACTATATTTATATGTACCCATACCACACATACTATACTGTACCCATACCACTATTATACGTACCCAATACCCACTATATACATTACTGTACCCAATACCCAACGATCTATACTGTACCCAATACCCCTATATCTATCTAACTGTACCAATACCCACATATCTGTACCCAAAACCATATACTATACTGTACCCAATACCCACATAACTGTACCCAATACCCACATATCTATATGTTACCAAATACCCACATAGCTATACATAGTGTCCGGTACCCAATACCCCACTATTACTCTATACTAGATCTATACTGTACCCAAGAACCCCTAGCTGACTATACTATACTGTACCCAATACCCACTAGATCTATACTATATCTATACTACCCAATACCCACATATCTATACTATATCTATACTGTACCAATACCCACTAGATCTATACTATATCTATACTATACCCAATACCCACTATATCTATACTGTACCCAATACCCAATATATAGACCCATACCCAATTATCTATACTGTACCAATACCCACTATATCTATAACTTATTTATACTGTACCCAATACCCAACTATATCTATACTTTATTATACTGTACCCAATACCCACTGCCACTATATCCATACTGTACCCAATGCCCACTATATCTATACTGCCACCCAATACCCATATATAATCTATAATATTCTATATGTACCCAATACAAGGCCACTATATCTATAGTGTACCCAATACCCACTATATCTATAGTGTACCAATACCCACTATATCTATACTGTACCCAATACTCACTGTATCTAACTGTACCAATACCACTATATCTATACTGTACCCATTACCCAATACTATACATACTATATTATATGTACCCAATACCCACTATATCTATACTATATCTATACTGTACCCAATACCACTATATTCTATACTGTACCCAATACCCACTATATCTATACTGTACCCAATACCCACGGCCACTATATCTATATACCCAATACCCATGGACACTATATCCATACTTTACCCAATACCCACTATATCTATACTGTACCCAATACCCACTTATATCTATACTGTACCCAATACCCACGGCCACTATATCTATACTGTACCCAATACCCACTATATCTATACTGTACCCAATACCCAATATATCTTTACTGTACCCAATACCCACTGTATCTATACTGTAACCAATACCCACTGTATCTATACTATATCTATACTGTACCATAACCACTGTATCTATAATATATATATATATATATATATATATATATATATATATATATACTGTACCAATACCCACTGTACTATTACTATCATATGTACCCAATGCCAACTATATCTATACTGTACCCAATACCCACTATATCTATACTGTACCAATACTCACTATATCAATACTGTACCCAATACCCACTATATATACTGTACCCAATACACACTGTACTATACTTATCTAACTGTACCAAACCCACGGACTATACTATATATAACTGTACCCAATACCCACGATCTATACTATATCTATACTGTACCCAATACCCACTGTATCTATACTGTACCCAATACCCACTGTATCTATACTGTACCCAATACCCACTATATCTATACTGTACCCAATACTCCCTTTATTCTGTATCCAATACCCACTGTATCTATACTATATCTATACTGTACCCAATACCCTCTGTATCTATACTATATCTATACGAACCCAATAACCACTGTATCTATAATATATATATATATATATGTATATATACTGTACCCAATACCCACTATATCTATTACTGTACCCAATACCAACTATATCTATACTGTACCCAATACCCACTATATCTATACTGTACCCAATACCCACTATATACTGTACCCAATACCCACTATATATATACTGTACCCAATACACACTGTATCTATACTAATCTATACTGTACCCAATACCCACTGTATCTATACTATATAACTGTACCCAATACCCAGTATCTATACTATATCTATACTGTACCCAATACCCACTGTATCTATACTGTACCAATACCACATCTATACTGTACCCAATACCACATATCATACTGTACCCAATACTCCTTTTATCTGTACCCATACCCACTGTATCTATACTATATCTATAATGTACCCAATACCCTCTGTATCTATACTAATCTATACTGAACCCAATACCCTGTATCTATACTTATCTATACTGTACCCAATACCCACTATCTCTATTACTGTACCCAATACGCACTATATAATATATCTATACTGTACCCAATACCCACATATACTATACTGTACCTAATACCTACTGTATCTATACTATATCTATTCTGTACCCAATACTGACTGTATCTATACTCTACCCAATGCCCACTG
The DNA here is from genome assembly GCA_019447015.1 of Hymenochirus boettgeri. Taxonomy (NCBI): domain Eukaryota; kingdom Metazoa; phylum Chordata; class Amphibia; order Anura; family Pipidae; genus Hymenochirus; species Hymenochirus boettgeri. The sequence goes on along the minus strand of CM033473.1, from coordinate 273,576,309 downwards.
TATATATACTGTACCCAATACCCACTATATCTATACTGTACCCAATACCCACTAATCTATACGTACCAATACCCAATGTATCTATACTATATCTGATACTGTGCCCAAGCCACTGTATCTATACTATTACTGTACCCAATACCCATTATACTATTACTGTATCCATACTGTACCCAATAACCACTATATCTATATATATCTATAATGTACACAATACCCACTATATCTATACTGTACACAATACCCACTACATCTATACTATATCTATACTGTACACCAATACCAGTATAGATATCTATACTTTACCCAATACCACTGTATCTATATTATATTATCTATACTTTACCCAATACCACTGTATCTATACATACTAATCTATACTGAACCCAAACCCACGTACTATACATATCTATACTGTACCCAATACCCACTAATCTATACTGTACCCAATACCCACTATATAATATATCTATACTGTACCCAATACCCACTATATCTATACTGTACCCAATACCTACTGTGTCTACTATGCCTATACTGTACCAATACCGACTGTATCTATACTGTTACCCAATGCCCACTGTATATATACTGTACCCAATACCCACTACCGGTATATCTATACTGTACCCAATACCCACTATATCTATACTGTACCCAATACCCACTGTATCTATACTATATCTATACTGTACCTAATGCCCACTGTATCTATTATATATACTGTACCCAATACCCACTATATCTATACTGTATCCATACTGTACCCAATAACCACTGTATCTATAATACGTACACAATACCCACTATATCTATACTGTATATATACTATACACAATACCCACTATATCTATTATGTATCTATACTGACCCAATACCCACTATCTATACTATATACTGTACACAATACCCACTATATCTATACGTACACAATACCCCCTATATCTATACATATCTATACTTGTACACAATACCCACTACATCTATACTATATCTATACTGTACACAATACAGTATAGATATCTATACTTACCCAATACCCACTGTATCTATATTATATCTATACTGTACCCATACCCACTATATCTATACTATATCTATACTGTACCCAATACCCACGTATCTATACTATATCTATACTGTACCAAATCTATCTATAATGTATCATTGTATCCAATACACACTGTGCCTATACTATGTCTATACTGACCCAATAACCACTGTACCTATACTATATACTGTACCCAAAACCCACTGTATCTTACTATATATATACTGTACCAATACCCACTATATCTATACTATATCCATACTGTACCCAATACCCCTGTACCTCACTATATACCCCACTGTATCTATACTGTAGCCAATACCACTTACCTGTACTATATCTATACTGTACCCAATACCCACTGTACCTTGCTATATACTCTTACTATATCTATACAAAATCTATACTGTATTATATACTGTACCCCAATACCGACTGCATTATGTACCCAGTATATAGCCTTATTATGCTAAACTGTATCTATACTGTACCCCATATCCACTGCATTATATACCCAGTATATAGCCTCATTCTATACCTGTGTTTACCCTTTTTATAAGTGGGGAACCCTTAAAACATTTTTTGGTATCTGGGGAACCCCTATATAACATAATGATTAAATATAACCAAAATGGAGCGGCACTCCTCGACTTCAGGGACAACTGCCCGGTGCTTCTCGCTGTGAGTAGAGAATAGCATTAACTAAGAGAAACCGTAGCACTCCTGGGAACCTTCCAAACGTAGAAAACTTTTTAATACACGCATATCGACCCGTTTCGGCCTTGCACGAGCCGTTCTCAAGACATAAGTGCAGTGAAAATGATACATCTATAAATACAAACTGAAGTGTCCACTCCCCCTACCCACCCCTCCCCGCCCCTTCTGACAAAGTCCAGCCAGACATCTAGGATAGGTTAGTTAGGGAGGCGTTCCTGCGACTCAAATAGCGTCATCGCCACTCCCTCTGTGAGTAATCTCTGTGGGAATCCAATTGTACAACTGGGACTCGGGTAGCGTCATCACCGCTCTAGGAACTCCTAGGTCCGCTGTAATTGCATAGGGCTATGGGGTTGGTGGAATCCATTCTGTGCAAAGTAGGTTAGTTCATAAAGTGCCAATGCTCCACTGTGCGATGTGAATCCCTTATAGGTGTAACTGTGAAATAAATATTAAAAACAGTAAAGACATATATAATATACTAAAACTCTAGTAATGTATCAAACTTCATAAAACTAATAAAATGGTTACTATAAAAAGTACAAAAATTACGGACAGGATCTGAGTCTATGGATCGATACAAATAATATTGCTAAGTATAAGAGGGGAATTCCTCTAGATAAAAACATGCTAGGGATAATATCTCATTGAGGCCCTTGGGGGACACGGTGTCCAATTCACGGATCCACATGCTTCACATTGTAAAGGGCTCGATCCCTGTCACGTCCATCAGCCTTAGTGATATGGTCTATGGCCATCCATTTAAAATTGCCAGGGTTGTGTTAGTCTCCTTATAATATCTAGCGACTGATTGTTCGCCAAATTTAGCTGGCGCATCTTCCCTGGCATAAGAGGATTAGTGGCTAGGGTGTTCTAATTGCCCTCCTATGATTGGCCATTCTCTCCCTCACTTGGGTCGAGGTTTTACCTACATAATACAGTCCACAGGGACAAGTTATAATGTAGACAATGTATTTGCTGTGACAGGACAGTCTATGCCTAATTTTATGCGTCTTCCACTATGTGGGTGGGGGAAGTCTGGGCCCTTCATGATATATCGGCAGGTTTGACATCCGACACAACTGTAACAGCCCTTTTTAGCCGTATTGAGCCAACTATCCTGGCTCTTGGTGGGGCCTGGTAGAGCTACGGAGTCTAATTGGGGAATTTCATCTGCAGGTACCAGGACAGGAGGATTTAAATCAATACTATCAGTAGCAGCCTCCATAGCTTAATACAGAAAACAACTATACAGAGAAAACAGGGAGAATAAATGGTATTATCAGCACCGCTGTCACCAATTTGTACTAGATCACTGCTTTATGAAAGGATTAGGGTAGCATGGCACACAGTGGGTTACTCTGGTGGTCTGGCACAAAGCAGACAGTGCACATAAACAGGTTCCCGTAAACATGTGCAGGAATCAGGAGTAATGCAGGAATCTGGATACACTTCCTGTCACATGGAGCAGACCCAGGGGTGTGGTTTAAGCTGCCATTTGACCATTCCATTTTGAAATAGGGATCTCAGTTCTGTAAGTTTATGTATTGTTTATTCTGTGCTGTACCTAATATATGTCAGTGCTATTCTTATATACATTTGCTGATGGTCATTTAAATGTGTTAATAGTGAGATAGTACACACATACATATACACCTTTACTATATGTGATACCCCCCACCACATTGGTAGTTCTTAAAAACCCAATGCAATCTCCTATGAAAATATAAATATATTATATATAAGGGACATATTTCTGTGTCTATCTATCTATCTATCTATCTATCTATCATCTATCTATCTAACCCCCAGTATACTCTGTATTCTGACACATACTGTACCTGTATACCATAATAATAATCTATAAAATCTATACTTCATTAACTAATGTAGACCAGTTCATTCCAGTGGTCTCTTTGTGATTCTGTCCCATTTTTTACTCCACTCACTGATTACACAATAAACCACCTTATGTAAATATTTCTCATACAGCACTGAATGTATTTCTTAGATTATTCATTCACACCAGTTTCTGCTTAGAAGTACCCTATCACACACAATGTATCAGTACGCTTTTATCATTGCAGGAGAAACCTAAGTACCCTGTAGAAACCAATACAAGTGCCACTCAGGATGCTAACCACCGAGCTTCCATGCTGTCTGTATACTCTGTATGTTGGGTAATACATCTAATTCAATTTTGGAATAAAGCCAACATATTTACCCATAAATACTCCCTGTGCCCAGAGTAGCCCCTGAATATTTACAATATATTACCTACTAGTTTCTCCACACTTTCCATTCATTGTTCCAAACTCTGTCATCTCTGTTGGTTTCCATGTACAGAGTGGCCCCATGTACTGCCTTAATGCCCCTTCATTTTTCCTCTGTCTCCAGCCTGCACTGCTATCTTATTCTTCTCCCCATTCCAGTTACTAAGCAGCCTCTTGCTCTCCCCGCTCCACATCCACATTGAAAAATCGCTTTTAGGGAGATAGTTGTTAGATTTGTATCCAGTTCCATAATACACTGTGCTTTCATTCTAAACAGTTCTACAGCCTCCTTACATTCATCAGTGGGAATTGTCTATTCTTGACATTCATTGCTTCTTCTCTATCCATTGGTAGAACAAACCTCTCCTGTGCAAGCTCATAATTTAATACCCAAACCTTCCTTGAAGGTTCCCTAATTAGTGAATCCCTAACCTTCCTCCTGTGCAAGCTCATAATTTAATACCCCAACCCCCCTTTTCTAATTGTAGGTAGTTTTATGGCCTCATCCTTCCTCCCTTGTCAATGCACTGTGCAGCCCAGACTACACGTCCCCATTGGAAGTAGTGCTATAACAAGTTTCTGGGACTTTAAGGACCCCTTTAGGCGTTGGGGACCAGCAAAATTGTCCCGTTTGCTCATATAGTAAAATTAAGTAGCACAGTCCTTAATAAACTTGTTGGCCTCTTACCCTGGCACGCCTTTTGCCATAATATGCCTCTCAGTCAAACCCATAATTCCATTGCACAGTTTTGGCAGTTTATGTCAAACTCTGCCTTGTGTGCACAGTGCAGCATTTGCCAAATCAGACACTGACCCCTGCCCCTACAGTAGTCTGGACCCTTTCTCTATTATGCAAGAAAAAAGTGAATTAGGGAAAACTGGCACTCCCTGTCTCTCTGTTTCCGTCACTGCTTTATTCTTTGGCAATCTGCATAGCATATGGACATAAATCCCTGCTGGCATTACTGGGGCTTCTGGATAGCCGGGATCTACACTGACATCTGCTTGCAAATTATGTAATCTGTTTTCCTGATGCAGGACAGATTTTTTGCAGCATTTGCTTTTTCAGAGCCAGTAACCTACTTGGGAGCCCTGTCTGTGAACAGCTGCACTATTTCTTATCAAACAAAAGCTCCATCATTTGCACTGGGAACATGTTTCATATAAGTTTCAGCATTTTTCAGAGATTTGCTGTTTTTTTTTCCAGGTTCAGATTTGCTTCCAAGAGAATAAATCAAATTGTTTTAAATTCAAATAAATACATTGTTTGGTTCATAGATTTTTCTGGAGAGCTGTTACAGATAATGACATAAAACCCCTCAAAGTAACCACCATGTGTAATACCCAGGGGTTTCCTACTGGCTGGGCAGCTATGCACATGGGGCAAGTGAGAATAAACACTTATTGCAGAATCTGTGGCGTCTTTCCATATTCTGTTTGCTGTAAGTGTTTATGGTTGAGAGAGAGGTGGTTCCTATTGAGGAAGGAGCTCCAGGCAAGTAATTTGAAAGGTGTTGCAAAGGTTCTGTGGTGATTGGACTTATACACATGGGGCTGTGAAATAATCCACAGCAGTTATGAATTTTAAAATACTTATGTGCCTTAGCCCATCACTTTCAAGCAGGTCATTATTTTGAAAGCTGAACCAATACCTGTTAAGGGTTGGTAGGTAATGTGCAGAAAAAGGCTGAACTGCTCCTTCATGTGCTCCAAAGCTATTAATGTTAATGACATACCTTTTTAGGTCATTGTCAGTTACCTGCCCCCAACCTCAACTGATATATTTTGCACTTTATTACCTGCATAATAACCAGATATTAAGGATAAAAATTACCTCTATTCTGGCCCCTCCCTCCATGCAGTCAATCAAGGTTGTGACAACAGTTATCACAGCCAATGATTGACTGCTGTTTCACCCGCTTTCCCTCTGCACATGCTCAAGCTTATAAAAAGCTATTGAGGTTGTGTTTGGAAGGGTACTGCATTGCAGAATGGGAAATATTTCATGTTTACCTGCCCTGAAGATCATTGCGTATTGAATTGAAATGTGCAGCCCGTTTTATATGTCATTGTTTAGCACAGACCATATCACCTCTGCATACAGTATTTGTATTATATATGAATTGCAGTTGCCATATTCATTGCCATAAGTAGGGAAATTTTAAAAGCGCCTCAGTGTGACCTAGCCCTAAGTCAAGGTTTAATGCAGGGAAAAGTATATTAGATGCCAACATGAAAATATGTTGTCTGGTTTATTCTTAAGGAGAAAAGAGTTTGTTACAGTTGAAAGGAAAACTATGGTACAGAATAAATGTTTCTGACATACTGCCCTGCCCCTTTAAAATGATGTGTCATTTGCTCTACAGTAATTCCTACCAAAGGTTATCTGTATGAGATATATCCTTGTTTTTGGATGAATCTCACGAGCATGCTTTTCCCTCTGGGAGATAGAGTGGGCAAGGCAACATATATATCAAGGGTTATGAAGTATAAGATTTAATCGGTGGTTCTTTGGTAAGAAAACACGAGTGATACATAGTTGTATTCCCAATTTCTGGGTTATAAGTGAGATGAACCTGTTTTGATCGCAGGTCTTAATTTACAATGCATGAAAGTCATCGGATCCCATTTCTGATTTCTGGACACATAAAGGGACAGGGTTTATATTAAGGAGATTTGGGTCAAATGGGCTTGGTGGAAGAGAAGCTCTATTTTCAAACTGGTATTTCTGAGAAGCATGGAACCCTATCAACTATACATATCTAGCTGTAATATTGTTAGGATATCGTCAAATGTAATTTTACCAATGAATATCGGATTGAATAGATCCTGACGTGTTAATCTGGGATTCTGCTATGAGATGGCTGAGTTTGTCATGGTCTTATTAGTGACATTCAAGCTGAGCAAGCAATGTAAATGGACCTGTGTGTGGGGACTGAGGATGGTCTCGCAGAAAAGGTCAATCGTAAGATGTTACTATGTTTAACACATTCTGCCCCCAGCAAAGTAGTTAACAGTTTACCGCTTACTCACACAATGTAAGCATATATAGAATGATAGGTACATATATAGAATGATGGGTACACATATAGAATGATAGGTACATATATAGAATGATAGGTACATATATAGAATGATGGTTATATATATATAGAATGATAGGTACATAAATATAATGATAGGTACATATATAGAATGATAGGAACACACACACATGATACATGATATGTACATATATAGAATGATGGGTATATATATATATATATATATAGAATGATAGGAAAATATATAGAATGATAGGTACATATACAGAATGATAGGAACATCTACAGAATGATAGGAACATATACAGATAGAAAAGTACATATATAGAATGGTAGGAAAATATATAGAATGATAAGTACATATACAGAATGATAGGAACATACACAGAATGATAAGTACATATATAGAATGATAGGAAAATATTTAGAATGATTGGTACATATATAGAATGATTGGTACATATATAGAATGATAGGAAAATATATAGAATGATAGGAACATATACAGAATGATAGGTACATATATAGAATGATAGGAAAATATATAGAATGATAGGTACATATATAGAATGATAGGAAAATATATAGAATGATAGGAACATATATAGAATGATAGGAACATATATAGAATGATAGGAACACATACAGATAGATAAGTACATATATAGAATGATAGGAAAATATATAGAATGATAGGTACATATACAATGATAGGAACATATACAGAATGATAAGTACATATATAGAATGATAGGAAAATATACAGAACGATAGGAACAAATACAGATAGATAGTACATATATAGAATGATAGGAAAATATATAGTGATAGGCACATATACAGAATGATAGGAAATATACAGAATGATAAGTACATATATAGAATGATAGGAAAATATTAGAATGATTGGTACATATATAGAATGATTGGAACATATACGAATGATAGGAAAATATATAGAATGATAGGTACATATAGAATGATAGGAACATATACAGAATGATAGGTACATATATAGAATGATAGGAAATATATAGAATGATAGGCACATATATAGAATGATAGGAAAATATATAGGAAAATATATGGAATGATAGGAACACATACAGATAGATAAGTACATATATAGAATTATAGAAAATATATAGAATGATAGGTACATATACAGAATGATAGGAACATATACAGAATGATAAGTACATATATAGAATGATAGGACATATACAGAACGATAGGAACAAATACGATAGATAAGTACAATATATAGAATGATAGGTACATATACAGAATGATAGGAACATAT
>CM033473.1:273551578-273567787 GCA_019447015.1 Hymenochirus boettgeri | reverse complement strand
GTACATATATAGAATGATAGGAAAATATATAGAATGATAGGCACATATATAGAATGATAGGAAAATATATAGGAAAATATATGGAATGATAGGAACACATACAGATAGATAAGTACATATATAGAATCCAATACCCACTATATACTGTACCCAATACCCCACTATATCTATACTGTACCCAATACCCATATATACATACGCTAATTTATACTGTACCCAATACCCACTTATATCTATACTGTACCCATAGACCTAATGTATACTGTACCCAATACCCACTATATCTATACTGTACCCAATACCCCTATATACTGTACCCATACCCACTATATCTATACTGTACCCAATACCCACTATATACTGTACCCAATACCCACTATATCTATACTGTACCCAATAAACCACTAGATTACGTACCCAATACCCACATATTAACTGTACCCATACCCACGATATACTATGTATACTGACCAAAGACCCACAATATATACGTACCCAATACCCACTAATACTGTACCAATACCCACTAAGCTATACTGTACCCAAGACCCCTATACGAAACGGACCCAATACCCACGAAGAATAGGACCCAAACCCTAAAGTAAGTACCCCAAGACCCAAACAACACAAGAACCAAAACTACAACAAACAAGTACCCAAATACCCACTATAGTACTCTTACCCAATACCCCACTATATCTTACTGTACCCAAACCCACTATATCTATACTATATTTATATGTACCCATACCACACATACTATACTGTACCCATACCACTATTATACGTACCCAATACCCACTATATACATTACTGTACCCAATACCCATACGCATCTATACTGTACCCAATACCCCTAATCTATCTAACTGTACCAATACCCACATATCTGTACCCAAAACCATATACTATACTGTACCCAATACCCACATAACTGTACCCAATACCCACATATCTATATGTTACCAAATACCCACATAGCTATACATAGTGTCCGGTACCCAATACCCCACTATTATCTATACTAGATCTATACTGTACCCAAGAACCCCTAGCTGACTATACTATACTGTACCCAATACCCACTAGATTACTATATCTATACTACCCAATACCCACATATCTAACTATATCTATACTGTACCAATACCCACTATATTAATACTATATCTATACTATACCCAATACCCGCAATGATATCTATACTGTACCCAATACCCAATATATAGACCCATACCCATTATCTATACTGTACCAAGTACCCACTATATCTATACTATATTTATACTGTACCCAATACCCACTATATCTATACTATATCTATACTGTACCCAATACCCACTGCCACTATATCCATACTGTACCCAATGCCCACTATATCTATACTGCACCCAATACCCACTATATCTATACTATATCTATATTGTACCCAATACACATGGCCACTATATCTATAGTGTTACCCAATACCCACTATATCTATAGTGTACCAATACCCACTATATCTATACTGTACCCAATACTCACTGTATCTATACTGTACCCAATACCACCTATATCTATACTGTACCCATTACCCAATATATCTATACTATATCTATAATGTACCCAGTACCCACTATATCTATACTATATCTATACTGTACCCAATACCCACTATATCTATACTGTACCCAATACCCACTATATCTATACTGACCAATACCCACGGCCACTATATCTATATACCCAATACCCATGGCCACTATATCCATACTTTACACCAATACCCACTATATCTATACTGTACCCAATACCCACTATATCTATACTGTACCCAATACCCACGGCCACTATATCTATACTGTACCCAATACCCACTATATTCTATACTGTACCCAATACCCACTATATCTACTGTACCAATACCCACTGTATCTATACTGTACCCAATACCCACTGTATCTATACTATATCTATACTGTACCCAATAACCACTGTATCTATAATATATATATATATATATATATATATATATATATATATATATATATACTGTACCAATACCCACTGTACTATTACTATCATATGTACCCAATGCCAACTATATCATACTGTACCCACCCACTATATTATACTGTACCAATACTCACTATATCAATACTGTACCCAATACCCACATATATATACTGTACCCCAATACACACTGTACTATACTTATCTAACTGTACCCAATACCCACTGTATCTATCTATATATAACTGTACCCAATACCCACTGTATCTATACTATATCTATACTGTACCCAATACCCACTGTATCTATACTGTACCCAATACCCACTGTATCTATACTGTACCCAATACCCACTATATCTATACTGTACCCAATACTCCCTTTATTCTGTATCCAATACCCACTGTATCTAACTATATCTATACTGTACCCAATACCCTCTGTATCTATACTATATCTATACGAACCCAATAACCAATGCTATAATATATATATATATATATATGTATATATACTGTACCCAATACCCACTATATCTATTACTGTACCCAATACCAACTATATCTATACTGTACCCAATACCCACTATATCTATACTGTACCCAATACTCACTATATCTATACTGTACCCAATACCCACTATATATATACTGTACCCAATACACACTGTATCTATACTAATCTTACTGTACCCAATACCCACTGTATCTATACTATATAACTGTACCCAATACCCACTGTATCTATACTATATCTATACTGTACCCAATACCCACTGTATCTATACTGTACCAATACCACATCTATACTGTACCCAATACCACATATCATACTGTACCCAATACTCCTTTTATCTGTACCCATACCCACTGTATCTATACTATATCTATAATGTACCCAATACCCTCTGTATCTATACTAATCTATACTGAACCCAATACCCTGTATCTATACTTATCTATACTGTACCCAATACCCACTATCTCTATTACTGTACCCAATACGCACTATATAATATATCTATACTGTACCCAATACCCACATATACTATACTGTACCTAATACCTACTGTATCTATACTATATCTATTCTGTACCCAATACTGACTGTATCTATACTCTACCCAATGCCCACTGTATATATACTGTACCCAATACCCACTATATCTATACTGTACCCAATACCCACTAATCTATACTGTACCAATACCCAATGTATCTATACTATATCTGATACTGTGCCCAAGCCACTGTATCTATACTATTACTGTACCCAATACCCATTATACTATTACTGTATCCATACTGTACCCAATAACCACTATATCTATATATATCTATAATGTACACAATACCCACTATATCTATACTGTACACAATACCCACTACATCTATACTATATCTATACTGTACACCAATACCAGTATAGATATCTATACTTACCCAATACCACTGTATCTATATATATTATCTATACTTTACCCAATACCACTGTATCTATACATACTATATCTATACTGAACCCAAACCCACGTACTATACATATCTATACTGTACCCAATACCCACTAATCTATACTGTACCCAATACCCACTATATAATATATCTATACTGTACCCAATACCCACTATATCTATACTGTACCCAATACCTACTGTGTCTACTATGCCTATACTGTACCAATACCGACTGTATCTATACTGTTACCCAATGCCCACTGTATATATACTGTACCCAATACCCACTACCGGTATATCTATACTGTACCCAATACCCACTATATCTATACTGTACCCAATACCCACTGTATCTATACTATATCTATACTGTACCTAATGCCCACTGTATCTATTATATATACTGTACCCAATACCCACTATATCTATACTGTATCCATACTGTACCCAATAACCACTGTATCTATAATACGTACACAATACCCACTATATCTATACTGTATATATACTATACACAATACCCACTATATCTATTATGTATCTATACTGACCCAATACCCACTATCTATACTATATACTGTACACAATACCCACTATATCTATACGTACACAATACCCCCTATATCTATACATATCTATACTTGTACACAATACCCACTACATCTATACTATATCTATACTGTACACATACAGTATAGATATCTATACTTACCCAATACCCACTGTATCTATATTATATCTATACTGTACCCATACCCACTATATCTATACTATATCTATACTGTACCCAATACCCACGTATCTATACTATATCTATACTGTACCAAATCTATCTATAATGTATCATTGTATCCAATACACACTGTGCCTATACTATGTCTATACTGACCCAATAACCACTGTACCTATACTATATACTGTACCCAAAACCCACTGTATCTTACTATATATATACTGTACCAATACCCACTATATCTATACTATATCCATACTGTACCCAATACCCCTGTACCTCACTATATACCCCACTGTATCTATACTGTAGCCAATACCACTTACCTGTACTATATCTATACTGTACCCAATACCCACTGTACCTTGCTATATACTCTTACTATATCTATACAAAATCTATACTGTATTATATACTGTACCCCAATACCGACTGCATTATGTACCCAGTATATAGCCTTATTATGCTAAACTGTATCTATACTGTACCCCATATCCACTGCATATATATACCCAGTATATAGCCTCATTCTATACCTGTGTTTACCCTTTTTATAAGTGGGGAACCCTTAAAACATTTTTTGGTATCTGGGGAACCCCTATATAACATAATGATTAAATATAACCAAAATGGAGCGGCACTCCTCGACTTCACGGGACAACTGCCGCGGTGCTTCTCGCTGTGAGTAGAGAATAGCATTAACTAAGAGAACCGTAGCACTCCTGGGAACCTTCCAAACGTAGAAAACTTATTTAATACACGCATATCGACCCGTTTCGGCCTTGCACGAGCCGTTCTCAAGACATAAGTGCAGTGAAAATGATACATCTATAAATACAAACTGAAGTGTCCACTCCCCCTACCCACCCCTCCCCGCCCCTTCTGACAAAGTCCAGCCAGACATCTAGGATAGGTTAGTTAGGGAGGCGTTCCTGCGACTCAAATAGCGTCATCGCCACTCCCTCTGTGAGTAATCTCTGTGGGAATCCAATTGTACAACTGGGACTCGGGTAGCGTCATCACCGCTCTACGGAACTCCTAGGTCCGCTGTAATTGCATAGGGCTATGGGGTTGGTGGAATCCATTCTGTGCAAAAGTAGGTTAGTTCATAAAGTGCCAATGCTCCACTGTGCGATGTGAATCCCTTATAGGTGTAACTGTGAAATAAATATTAAAAACAGTAAAGACATATATAATATACTAAAACTCTAGTAATGTATCAAACTTCATAAAACTAATAAAATGGTTACTATAAAAAGTACAAAAATTACGGACAGGATCTGAGTCTATGGATCGATACAAATAATATTGCTAAGTATAAGAGGGGAATTCCTCTAGATAAAAACATGCTAGGGATAATATCTCATTGAGGCCCTTGGGGGACACGGTTGTCCAATTCACGGATCCACATGCTTCACATTGTAAAAGGGCTCGATCCCTGTCACGTCCATCAGCCTTAGTGATATGGTCTATGGCCATCCATTTAAAATTGCCAGGGTTGTGTTAGTCTCCTTATAATATCTAGCGACTGATTGTTCGCCAAATTTAGCTGGCGCATCTTCCCTGGCATAAGAGGATTAGTGGCTAGGGTGTTCTAATTGCCCTCCTATGATTGGCCATTCTCTCCCTCACTGGGTCGAGGTTTTACCTACATAATACAGTCCACAGGGACAAGTTATAATGTAGACAATGTATTTGCTGTGACAGGACAGTCTATGCCTAATTTTATGCGTCTTCCACTATGTGGGTGGGGGAAGTCTGGGCCCTTCATGATATATCGGCAGGTTTGACATCCGACACAACTGTAACAGCCCTTTTTAGCCGTATTGAGCCAACTATCCTGGCTCTTGGTGGGGCCTGGTAGAGCTACGGAGTCTAATTGGGGAATTTCATCTGCAGGTACCAGGACAGGAGGATTTAAATCAATACTATCAGTAGCAGCCTCCATAGCTTAATACAGAAAACAACTATACAGAGAAAACAGGGAGAATAAATGGTATTATCAGCACCGCTGTCACCAATTTGTACTAGATCACTGCTTTATGAAAGGATTAGGGTAGCATGGCACACAGTGGGTTACTCTGGTGGTCTGGCACAAAGCAGACAGTGCACATAAACAGGTTCCCGTAAACATGTGCAGGAATCAGGAGTAATGCAGGAATCTGGATACACTTCCTGTCACATGGAGCAGACCCAGGGGTGTGGTTTAAGCTGCCATTTGACCATTCCATTTTGAAATAGGGATCTCAGTTCTGTAAGTTTATGTATTGTTTATTCTGTGCTGTACCTAATATATGTCAGTGCTATTCTTATATACATTTGCTGATGGTCATTTAAATGTGTTAATAGTGAGATAGTACACACATACATATACACCTTTACTATATGTGATACCCCCCACCACATTGGTAGTTCTTAAAAACCCAATGCAATCTCCTATGAAAATATAAATATATTATATATAAGGGACATATTTCTGTGTCTATCTATCTATCTATCTATCTATCTATCATCTATCTATCTAACCCCCGTATACTCTGTATTCTGACACATACTGTACCTGTATACCATAATAATAATCTATAAAATCTATACTTCATTAACTAATGTAGACCAGTTCATTCCAGTGGTCTCTTTGTGATTCTGTCCCATTTTTTACTCCACTCACTGATTACACAATAAACCACCTTATGTAAATATTTCTCATACAGCACTGAATGTATTTCTTAGATTATTCATTCACACCAGTTTCTGCTTAGAAGTACCCTATCACACACAATGTATCAGTACGCTTTTATCATTGCAGGAGAAACCTAAGTACCCTGTAGAAACCAATACAAGTGCCACTCAGGATGCTAACCACCGAGCTTCCATGCTGTCTGTATACTCTGTATGTTGGGTAATACATCTAATTCAATTTTGGAATAAAGCCAACATATTTACCCATAAATACTCCCTGTGCCCAGAGTAGCCCCTGAATATTTACAATATATTACCTACTAGTTTCTCCACACTTTCCATTCATTGTTCCAAACTCTGTCATCTCTGTTGGTTTCCATGTACAGAGTGGCCCCATGTACTGCCTTAATGCCCCTTCATTTTTCCTCTGTCTCCCAGCCTGCACTGCTATCTTATTCTTCTCCCCATTCCAGTTACTAAGCAGCCTCTTGCTCTCCCCGCTCACATCCACATTGAAAAATCGCTTTTAGGGAGATAGTTGTTAGATTTGTATCCAGTTCCATAATACACTGTGCTTTCATTCTAAACAGTTCTACAGCCTCCTTACATTCATCAGTGGGAATTGTCTATTCTTGACATTCATTGCTTCTTCTCTATCCATTGGTAGAACAAACCTCTCCTGTGCAAGCTCATAATTTAATACCCAAACCTTCCTTGAAGGTTCCCTAATTAGTGAATCCCTAACCTTCCTCCTGTGCAAGCTCATAATTTAATACCCCAACCCCCCTTTTCTAATTGTAGGTAGTTTTATGGCCTCATCCTTCCTCCCTTGTCAATGCACTGTGCAGCCCAGACTACACGTCCCCATTGGAAGTAGTGCTATAACAAGTTTCTGGGACTTTAAGGACCCCTTTAGGCGTTGGGGACCAGCAAAATTGTCCCGTTTGCTCATATAGTAAAATTAAGTAGCACAGTCCTTAATAAACTTGTTGGCCTCTTACCCTGGCACGCCTTTTGCCATAATATGCCTCTCAGTCAAACCCATAATTCCATTGCACAGTTTTGGCAGTTTATGTCAAACTCTGCCTTGTGTGCACAGTGCAGCATTTGCCAAATCAGACACTGACCCCTGCCCCTACAGTAGTCTGGACCCTTTCTCTATTATGCAAGAAAAAAGTGAATTAGGGAAAACTGGCACTCCCTGTCTCTCTGTTTCCGTCACTGCTTTATTCTTTGGCAATCTGCATAGCATATGGACATAAATCCCTGCTGGCATTACTGGGGCTTCTGGATAGCCGGGATCTACACTGACATCTGCTTGCAAATTATGTAATCTGTTTTCCTGATGCAGGACAGATTTTTTTGCAGCATTTGCTTTTTCAGAGCCAGTAACCTACTTGGGAGCCCTGTCTGTGAACAGCTGCACTATTTCTTATCAAACAAAAGCTCCATCATTTGCACTGGGAACATTGTTTCATATAAGTTTCAGCATTTTTCAGAGATTTGCTCGTTTTTTTTTCCAGGTTCAGATTTGCTTCCAAGAGAATAAATCAAATTGTTTTAAATTCAAATAAATACATTGTTTGGTTCATAGTTTTTCTGGAGAGCTGTTACAGATAATGACATAAAACCCCTCAAAGTAACCACCATGTGTAATACCCAGGGGTTTCCTACTGGCTGGGCAGCTATGCACATGGGGCAAGTGAGAATAAACACTTATTGCAGAATCTGGGCGTCTTTCCATATTCTGTTTGCTGTAAGTGTTTATGGTTGAGAGAGAGGTGGTTCCTATTGAGGAAGGAGCTCCAGGCAAGTAATTTGAAAGGTGTTGCAAAGGTTCTGTGGTGATTGGACTTATACACATGGGGCTGTGAAATAATCCACAGCAGTTATGAATTTTAAAATACTTATGTGCCTTAGCCCATCACTTTCAAGCAGGTCATTATTTTGAAAGCTGAACCAATACCTGTTAAGGGTTGGTAGGTAATGTGCAGAAAAAGGCTGAACTGCTCCTTCATGTGCTCCAAAGCTATTAATGTTAATGACATACCTTTTTAGGTCATTGTCAGTTACCTGCCCCCAACCTCAACTGATATATTTTGCACTTTATTACCTGCATAATAACCAGATATTAAGGATAAAAATTACCTCTATTCTGGCCCCTCCCTCCATGCAGTCAATCAAGGTTGTGACAACAGTTATCACAGCCAATGATTGACTGCTGTTTCACCCGCTTTCCCTCTGCACATGCTCAAGCTTATAAAAAGCTATTGAGGTTGTGTTTGGAAGGGTACTGCATTGCAGAATGGGAAATATTTCATGTTTACCTGCCCTGAAGATCATTGCGTATTGAATTGAAATGTGCAGCCCGTTTTATATGTCATTGTTTAGCACAGACCATATCACCTCTGCATACAGTATTTGTATTATATATGAATTGCAGTTGCCATATTCATTGCCATAAGTAGGGAAATTTTAAAAGCGCCTCAGTGTGACCTAGCCCTAAGTCAAGGTTTAATGCAGGGAAAAGTATATTAGATGCCAACATGAAAATATGTTGTCTGGTTTATTCTTAAGGAGAAAAGAGTTTGTTACAGTTGAAAGGAAAACTATGGTACAGAATAAATGTTTCTGACATACTGCCCTGCCCCTTTAAAATGATGTGTCATTTGCTCTACAGTAATTCCTACCAAAGGTTATCTGTATGAGATATATCCTTGTTTTTGGATGAATCTCACGAGCATGCTTTTCCCTCTGGGAGATAGAGTGGGCAAGGCAACATATATATCAAGGGTTATGAAGTATAAGATTTAATCGGTGGTTCTTTGGTAAGAAAACACGAGTGATACATAGTTGTATTCCCAATTTCTGGGTTATAAGTGAGATGAACCTGTTTTGATCGCAGGTCTTAATTTACAATGCATGAAAGTCATCGGATCCCATTTCTGATTTCTGGACACATAAAGGGACAGGGTTTATATTAAGGAGATTTGGGTCAAATGGGCTTGGTGGAAGAGAAGCTCTATTTTCAAACTGGTATTTCTGAGAAGCATGGAACCCTATCAACTATACATATCTAGCTGTAATATTGTTAGGATATCGTCAAATGTAATTTTACCAATGAATATCGGATTGAATAGATCCTGACGTGTTAATCTGGGATTCTGCTATGAGATGGCTGAGTTTGTCATGGTCTTATAGTGACATTCAAGCTGAGCAAGCAATGTAAAATGGACCTGTGTGTGGGGACTGAGGATGGTCTCGCAGAAAAGGTCAATCGTAAGATGTTACTATGTTTAACACATTCTGCCCCCAGCAAAGTGTTAACAGTTTACCGCTTACTCACACAATGTAAGCATATATAGAATGATAGGTACATATATAGATGATGGGTACACTATAGAATGATAGGTACATATATAGAAGATAGGTACATATATAGAATGATGGTTATATATATAAGAATGATAGGTACATAATATAATGATAGGTACATATAGAATATAGAATGATAGGAACACACACACATGATACATGATATGTACATATATAGAATGATGGGTATATATATTATATATTATATAGAATGATAGGAAAATATATAGAATGATAGGTACATATACAGAATGATAGGAACATCTACAGAATGATAGGAACATATACAGATAGAAAAGTACATATATAGAATGGTAGGAAAATATATAGAATGATAAGTACATATACAGAATGATAGGAACATACACAGAATGATAAGTACATATATAGAATGATAGGAAAATATTAGAATGATTGGTACATATATAAATGATTGGTACATATATAGAATGATAGGAAAATATATAGAATGATAGGAACATATACAGAATGATAGGTACATATAAGATAGGAAAATATAAGAATGATAGGTCATATATAGAATGATAGGAAAATATAGAATGATAGGAACATAATAGAAGATAGGAACATATATAGAAGATAGGAACACATACAGATAGATAAGTACATATATAGAATGATAGGAAAATATATAGAATGATAGGTACATATACAATGATAGGAACATATACAGAATGATAAGTACATATATAGAATGATAGGAACATATACAGAACGATAGGAACAAATACAGATAGATAAGTACATATATAGAATGATAGGAAAATATATAGTGATAGGCACATATACAGAATGATAGGAAATATACAGAATGATAAGTACATATATAGAATGATAGGAAAATATAGAATGATTGGTACATATATAGAATGTTGGAACATAACGAATGATAGGAAAATATATAGAATGATAGGTACATATAGAATGATAGGAACATATACAGAATGATAGGTACATATATAGAATGATAGGAAATATATAGAATGATAGGGCACATATATAGAATGATAGGAAAATATATAGGAAAATATACAGAATGATAAGTACATATATAGAATGATAGGAAAATATTTAGAATGATTGGCACATATATAGAATGATAGGTACATATATAGAATGATAGGAACATATACAGAATGATAGGTACATATATAACCACTGATTACACAATAAACCACCTTATGTAAATATTTTCTCATACAGCACTGAATGTATTTCTTAGATTATTCATTCACACCAGTTTCTGCTTAGAAGTACCCTATCACACACAATGTATCAGTACGCTTTATCATTGCAGGAGAAACCTAGTGACCCTGTAGAAACCAATACAAGTGCCACTCAGGATGCTAACCACCGAGCTTCCTGCTGTCTGTATACTCTGTATGTGGGTAATACATCTAATTCAATTTTGGAATAAAGCCAACATTTTACCCATAAATACTCCCTGTGCCCAGAGTAGCCCTGAATATTTACATATATATTACCTACTAGTTTCTCCACACTTCCATTCATTGTTCCAAACTCTGTCATCTCTTTGGTTCCATGTACAGAGTGGCCCCATGTACTGCCTTAATGCCCCTTCATTTTCTCCTGTCTCCCAGCCTGCACTGCTATCTTATTCTTCTCCTCCATTCCAGGTACTAAGCAGCCTCTTGCTCTCCCCGCTCCACATCCACATTGAAAACATCGCTTTTAGGGAGATAGTTGTTAGATTTGTATCCAGTTCCATAATACACTGTGCTTTCATTCTAAACAGTTCTACAGCCTCCTTACATTCATCAGTGGGAATTGTCTATTTGACATTCATTGCTTCTTCCTATCCATTGGTAGAAAAAACCTTCCTCCTGTGCAAGCTCATAATTTAATACCCAAACCTTCCCTTGAAGGTTCCTAATTAGTGAATCCCTACCTTCCTCCTGTGCAAGCTCATAATTTAATACCCCAACCCCCCTTTTCTAATTGTAGGTAGTTTTATGGCCTCATCCTTCCTCCCTTGTCAATGCACTGTGCAGCCCCAGACTACACGTCCCCATTGGAAGTAGTGCTATAACAAGTTTCTGGGATTTTAAGGACCCCTTTAGGCGTTGGGGACCAGCAAAATTGTCCCGTTTGCTCATATAGTAAAATTAAGTAGCACAGTCCTTAATAAACTGTTGGCCTCTTACCCTGGCACGCCTTTTGCCATAAGCCTCTCAGTCAAACCCATAATTCCATTGCACAGTTTTGGCAGTTTATGTCAAATCTGCCTTGTGTGCACAGTGCAGCATTTGCCAAATCAGACACTGACCCCTGCCCCTACAGTAGTCTGGACCCTTCTCTCTATTATGCAGAAAAAAAGTGAATTAGGGAAAAGCCTGGCACTCCTGTCTCTCCTGTTTCCCGTCACCTGCTTTATTCTTTGGCAATCTGCATAGCATATGGACATAAATCCCATGCCTGGCATTACTGGGGCTTCTGGATAGCCGGGATCTACACTGACATCTGCTTGCAAATTATGTAATCTGTTTTCCTGATGCAGGACAGATTTTTTGCAGCATTTGCTTTTTCAGAGCCAGTAACCTACTTGGGAGCCCTGTCTGTGAACAGCTGCACTATTTCTTTATCAAAAACTCCATCATTTGCACTGGGAACATTGTTTCATATAAGTTTCAGCATTTTTCAGAGATTTGCTCTGTTTTTTTTTTCCAGGTTCAGATTTGCTTCCAAGAGAATAAATCAAATTGTTTTAAATTCAAATAAATACATTGTTTGGTCTAGATTTTTCTGGAGAGCTGTTACAGATAATGACATAAAAACCCCTCAAAGTAACCACCATGTGTAATACCCAGGGGTTTCCTACTGGCTGGCAGCTATGCACATGGGGCAAGTGAGAATAAACACTTATTGCAGAATCTGTGCGTCTTTCCATATCTGTTGCTGTAAGTGTTTATGGTTGAGAGAGAGGTGGTTCCTATGAGGAAGGAGCTCCAGGCAAGTAATTTGAAAGGTGTGCAAAGGTTCTGTGGTGTATTGGACTTATACACATGGGGCTGTGAAATAATCCACAGCAGTTGAATTTTAAAATACTTATGTGCCTTAGCCCATCACTTTCAAGCAGGTCATTATTTTGAAAGCTGAACCAATACTGTTTAAGGGTTGGTAGGTAATGTGAGAAAAAGGCTGAACTGCTCCTTCATGTGCTCCAAAGCTATTAATGTTAATGACATACCTTTTTTAGGTCAATTGTCAGTTACCTGCCCCCAACCTCAACTGATATATTTTGCACTTTATTACCTGCATTAATAACCAGATATTTAAGGATAAATTACCTCTATTCTGGCCCCTCCCTCCATGCAGTCAATCAAGGTTGTGACAACAGTTACACAGCCAATGATTGACTGCTGTTTCACCCGCTTTCTCCTCTGCACATGCTCAAGCTTATAAAAGCTCATTGAGTTTGTGTTTGGAAGGGTACTGCATTGCAGAATGGGAAATATTTCATGTTTACCTGCCCTGAAGATCATTGCGTATTGAATTGAAATGTGCAGCCCGTTTTATATGTCATTGTTTAGCACAGACCATATCACCTCTGCATACAGTATTTGTATTTATATATGAATTGCAGTTGCCATATTCATTGCCATAAGTAGGGAATATTTAAAAGCGCCTCAGTGTGACCTAGCCCTAAGTCAAGGTTAATGCAGGGGAAAGTATATTAGATGCCAACATGAAAATATGTTGTCTGGTTTATTCTTAAGGAGAAAAGATGTTTGTTACAGTTGAAAGGAAAACTATGGTACAGAATAAATGTTGTTCCTGACAATACTGCCCTGCCCCTTTAAAATGATGTGTCATTTGCTCTTACAGTAATTCCTAACCAAAGGTTTATCTGTATGAAGATATATCCTTTGTTTTGGATGAATCTCACGAGCATGCTTTTCCCTCTGGGAGATAGAGTGGGCAAGGCAACATATATATCAAGGGTTATGAAGTATAAGATTTAATCGGTGGTTCTTTGGTAAGAAAACACGAGTGATACATAGTTGTATTCCCAATTTCTGGTTATAAGTGAGATGAACCTGTTTTGATCGCAGGTCTTAATTTACAATGCATGAAAGTCATCGGATCCCATTTCTGATTTCTGGACACATAAAGGGACAGGGTTTATATTAAGGAGATTTGGGTCAAATGGGCTTGGTGGAAGAGAAGCTCTATTTTCAAACTGGTATTTTGAGAAGCATGGAACCCTATCAACTATACATATCTAGCTGTAATATTGTTAGGATATCGTCAAATGTAATTTTACCAAATGAATATCGGATTGAATAGATCCTGACGTGTTAACTGGGATTCTGCTATGAGATGGCTGAGTTTGTCATGGTTATTAGTGACATTCAAGTGAGCAAGCAATGTAACTGACCTGTGTGTGGGGATGAGGATGGTCTCGCAGAAAAGGTCAATCGTAAGATGTTACTATGTTTAACACATTCTGCCCCAGCAGCAAAGTAGTTAACAGTTTACTCGCTTACTCACACAATGTAAGCATATATAGAATGATAGGTACATATATAGAATGATGGGTACACATATAGAATGATAGGTACATATATAGAATGATAGGTACATATATAGAATGATGGTTATATATATATAGAATGATAGGTACATAATATAATGATAGGTACATATATAGAATGATAGGAACACACACACATGATACATGATATGTACATATATAGAATGATGGGTATATATATATATATAATAGAATGATAGGAAAATATATAGAATGATAGGTACATATACAGAATGATAGGAACATCTACAGAATGATAGGAACATATACAGATAGAAAAGTACATATATAGAATGGTAGGAAAATATATGAATGATAAGTACATATACAGAATGATAGGAACATACACAGAATGATAAGTACATATATAGAATGATAGGAAAATATTTAGAATGATTGGTACATATATAGAATGATTGGTACATATATGAATGATAGGAAAATATATAGAATGATAGGAACATATACAGAATGATAGGTACATATATAGAATGATAGGTAAAATATATAGAATGATAGGAATATATAGAATGATAGGAAAATATATAGAATGATAGGAACATAATAGATGTAGAACATATATAGATGTAGGAACACATAAGATAGATAAGTACATATATAGAATGATAGGAAAATATATAGAATGATAGGTACATATACAGAATGATAGGAACATATACAGAATGATAAGTACATATATAGAATGATAGGAACATATACAGAACGATAGGAACAAATACAGATAGATAAGTACATATATAGAATGATAGGAAAATATATAGAATGATAGGCACATATACAGAATGATAGGAACATATACAGAATGATAAGTACATATATAGAATGATAGGAAAATATTTAGAATGATTGGTACATATATAGAATGATTGGAACATATACAGAATGATAGGAAAATATATAGAATGATAGGTACATATAGAATGATAGGAACATATACAGATGATAGGGACATATATAGAATGATAGGAATATATAGAATGATAGGCACATATATAGAATGATAGGAAAAATATAGGAAAAATATGGAATGATAGGAACACATACAGATAGATAAGTACATATATAGAATTATAGGAAAATATATAGAATGATAGGTACATATACAGAATGATAGGAACATATACAGAATGATAAGTACATATATAGAATGATAGGAACATATACAGAACGATAGGAACAAATACAGATAGATAAGTACATTATAGAATGATAGGTACATATACAGAATGATAGGAACATATACAGAATGATAAGTACATATATAGAATGATAGGAAAATATTTAGATGATTGGCACATATGAATGATAGGTACATATTAGAATGATAGGAATATACAGAATGATAGGTAAATATATAGAATGATAGGGGAAATC